>NW_012193059.1:510820-521184 GCF_000504015.1 Erythranthe guttata
ATATATATATATATATATATATATATATATATATATATATATATATATATATATATATATATATATATATATATGGTGAAACTTTCTTATGTTGCTGTACAGTTTGTACTTACTGATACTATTACAAGTATATGTTGATCTAGCTAGTATACTAGCGTGTGTATAATATGCATGTGTGTAGCTACTACTACGTACTACTAATAGCCATATATAGTTAGCTAGCTTTGTTGCTCCCACAATTTGGGAGTTGATTATCCATCATAACTTCTGTGTATCATGAATTAGGATGATTCTTTATCATTTATCATAAATATCATCATGCATCTATAAATCACTTTTCTTGTAAATCTGTAATATTTTGGGTTTTCATTCATTTTATCATTTCTTGTTGATTCAACTTCATTTTAATTTGTTTTGGTGGTCACATATTTTCTATATTACCGAGGATTAAATGTTTAGATCGGTTTTTAATTTAGTGGAATGCGGCCGAATTATATTCTTCTTTAGGTCGTCTTATTTGAACGTAAAGATCGATCAAACCTATGTAATCGATCTTATGAGATCAAATCAATTGTGTCATTGAAAAAAAGATTCATATTTCTCTACAATATACGGTCCTATATACACAAATAAAAGAAGCTAATTTTACCAACAAAATAATGTTTTTTTTCTTTTTCATTTTTGATTGAGAAATTAGATAGGGCTGAAGCTCTTTGTGTGAAAGATGAACTTTTGAATGTTAGAAAATAATAAATTAGCCTTAATTGTTTACCTTTTTAATTATATTTGCCTGAAAGAAGTCCTTTTTATATTAGCAGATGGATTAGATTTAAGTAATTGGATAACAAGTAGAAGTAAGAAAGCATATATATATAATTATATATATATATATATTGATAATTGATTTATGTGAAAATGAAATAATAGAAGCATTAATTAAAATATTGTGTGGTGTGGTGTGGTGTGGTGGTGGAGTGGATTAGTGGTGCAGTTTCCTCTTTGTTCACTCACTGCACCTTTTTCAGTTTATATTGAAACACACACCGGATTAATAGATCGATCACTACTGTTTTTGTTTTACGATTCATACTTCAAAGTTTATTATATACTATATAATTAACTGGTGTGTTAACATTCATTAATGTGGTATTAATATCAAATCTACTCTCCAATATTTATTTTATACTAGAAATCAACAGTAGAATAGAAAGAAAAAAATAATATCAGCCAACTTTATTTTGAATCTTGGTTCAACTATCATCAAATGAAGTAGAAATATAATTTTTAATTTTCAATAGTTAATGTGATTCAATCCATTTTGTTTGTAAGGGGCATAAGGCCATTTAAAAGAACAAAAGCACTACTCATTATTCTGTGAATTTTAATTTTAATTTTTTTTTTCAAATAAAATTCATCTCCATATATATTCTGTTTGTTAATGTCAAAAGTCCCACTAGTTATTAAATGATGATTTTCTTTTTAATAGGTGCGGGTCATGAACTAATCTATCAAATCACAACTCTAATTAATATCAATGACTAATCATTTTGTTAAACTAGTATTATATTTGTTCTTTTAATTTCCAAACACAATTAATTAGTGATGGAGTGGTGGCCTTTTAATACATATATAACGAATTGTACAAAAATATATTTGACCTAATCAATATATATAATCCCCATATTAATTGCATCATCCTTGATCATCAAGTGAATAAATTATAATGATATCTACACCATTATATATGTACATATGTATCAGGAAAATAAAATCTTAGTAAGTATTTGAGAATTGTTACGAAATAGTGTAATTAATTAAGTGGCCTGCTAATAATATGCTCTTAATGTAACGCTCCTGGAAACTCGATTTCACTATAATTATATAAGTTTGAAAAAGAAAAGGTTATTACTTTGAAACACACAAATACACAATGTATGTAGTATATGATATTTAGGATCATGGATCATGAAGTTGTGTGTAGTAGTTATATAATTAATAATAGTAGAATAATAAACAAAATTAGACAATATATATGGTGATGATGAGCAAGTAGGTAGTGATACAGCCTGAGAATGAATGGACTAATTATTAATAATAATAATTAAATAAAAAAATAAAAAAATGAGAAGGTTTGGTGTTTCCCTGTAAGCAACAAGCTAGGTAAGGAGGATGATTGGATAGAAAATTCTTCTGTTTCACTTTCATATATATATATATATATATATATATATATATATATATATATATATATATATATATATATATATATATATATATATATATATATATATATATATATATAAGGTTTGGGTGTGGAGGGGCAAGTTATAAGTGGAGATGCGGCGAAGTGAAGACGCATGCAGAAGAGGGCATGTATCATATTGAATGGCCCTCTGTGATTCTGAGAGCCATTTAATCAATTTCATATATATATGCTTACTTCATTTTCACCTTTTTCTTCTTCACACACACACACACACACACACATGAACTGTTGCAATCTGACCTTCAACAAAAAGTTAATCTGACCACATGAGTTACCACTTATAGCTCGCTCGTGTGCACTAGTAAATCTAATTATTCCAACTTTTCATATATTCTGAGGATATAATGATTCAAGGTCAAACCTCTTTATTAATAAATAAATGAATAATAACCACGTACCACCTTTTCCTATATATATATATCAATCAGGAAAACATTATATATAGGGCATTTATATTTAAAATTAGTAAATAAACATATGCTGATTTAGATGTCAGATCATGAGAGCTCAATTAAAGATTCTATTTATTACATCAAAACACACACAAAAAAAATATTAATAAAGTAGAGGGTTTAGAAGGAAGGGGGCAGAAAAAGGAGTAGGGGCCGGGTAAGTAATTAGTAGAAGAGCAATAATTTAATATTAATTAATATTTAATATGTTTGTGCAGCCTCCCGGAGCTAAAGAGGACACCTAAACGCACTCACTGGTTTCCGCATATACACAAACACAACTCATTTACTATTAATTACCTCACTCATTAACTACAAACTCACCTAATTCTTATTATTATTATTATTAATAATAATAATATTAATAAATGATGAAATCATCATATCATGCCATAGACTATAGTACTACTCCATCTGTTTCAAAATAATTGTCTCTTTTTTCAAAATATTTTTGTTTCATATTATATGTCATCTTAGATTTTCAATACTGTATTAAATGCATTTTTTCCTGTTTTAACCTTATTAATTCAACTATAAGTATTAACTTTCTCTTATCACATCATTAAATAATCAAGGTTATTTTAGTTTTTCTAATATATTTTACCTAAAGAAAAGACACATTTATTGAGTTTCTTAATACTTGTGCAAAGATAAAAACGACACTTAATAGGAAACGGATGGAGTAATTAAATAAATTGAATTGAATGGCCAAACTTTTGGGGAGCCCCTCAACTCTCAACTATTGCAGAATGATGTCACCTTAAAAACATTAATTTAATTTATAAACCTTAAAAACAGGAAAACATGACACACCACTCACTGATTAACCTGTATTCTAGTGTTATATTATTATGGAGTACTTATTAACTTGGTTAAAAAGTAATTAAAAGCAGCCCCTAATATAAATATGTTTGATTTTATTAATTAATTTGAATTGGGAAAGAGGAGAGAATTTCTAATGGTGGGGCCCACCCAACCGAACCCAACCCAACCCAACCCAACCCAAACACATTGCATCGGTATCTGCCCAGCATAAAAGAGATTCTTCCCTCACATTCGGCCATTCTTTCATTTCATTTCATTCCCCACTCTCTTCTCATATCAAATACCCTGAAAAATAATACATACATACATACGTACATACAGGCATACAGCCAAGAAAGGAAGAAACACAGGAAAAAAAAAACTGCTTTCTCCTTTCCTTGATAGTTAGTTTGTTTCAGACTTGAGAGAAATGACTTTCTAATTAGCCATGACCATGATTCTATTGTGGATGGGGTTCTTCGAATGACAGGTAACTTAATTACAAACCCCATTCATCTCAATTCTCTCTCTCTCTCTCTCTCTCTCTCTCTCTCTCTCTCTCTCTCTCTCTCTCTCTCTCGCTTGTAAGGAGTTTCGTTGACGTTGCCTTTTTCAATGTTTGTATTTTTCTTTCTTCTTCTATATATGTTGGTTTGTTGTCTCCTTTTTAGATGCTCTCTGTTAATGTATATTTGCTGTTGAATGTGATTTATCACTTGTTAGTTGTAACAAGGTTCGGTTATTCTGTGTTATGGATCTAATGGTTCCATTCTTCTAAAGATTCCTTTTTTTTTTTTTTCTCAATTTTGATGTTTTTTTTTTCCTTTTCCCCTGATTGCAGTTTCATATATATAAGTATTCATGCATTGAAGATGTTAGTGACACTAGTACTGATTGGATTTTGGAACACAAAGGAAAAGAACCCTTGTTGGAGGTTCCTCTTCTTGTTTTTCATATTCAGGCTTCTCCTCTGTTTCGGCTCGTGATCTCTTACTTTACATTTTTCGAATAATATATAAATGTTTTCTACTGATGGAAGATGGTCCCTTCATACCTCTTTCATCACACACCGCCATTGATTTCAATTACATGGATGAACTCTTGTATGATGGTTTCTGGCTAGAGACCACCACCTCCACCCATGAATCCAACTTTAATTGGCCGAATCCTTCGACTCCCATTACCCTCCTAACCGATGATTTAAATCCCACTTCCTTCTATTTTCCCACTTCAGACCCTAACATTAATAATCCAAATCAGCCCCGTTTCTTGCACGAAGAAACAGCAATATCAACTACTTTCGGTGAGCCTGCTCTTACTCACCTAGAGATGGATGAATTTTCTGAAAATGAGAACAGAAGATTGTGGGTTGGTCCCAACAGAAATCCCATCTCGGTTAAGAATAGGTTACTGCAGGCTATCAACGGCCTCGACGCGTCTACAAGGGACAAGGATGTCCTTATTCAGATTTGGATTCCTGTTAAGAGAGGAACCGGACAAGTCCTCACTACCAACAACCAGCCATTTTCCATGAATCCAAACTCCAAGAATCTTGCAGACTACCGTGATGTTTCTCAGAGCTATCAGTTTGCAGCTGACGAGGACTCTAAGGAATTCGTCGGATTGCCTGGCCGTGTTTTCTTGAACAAGTTGCCTGAGTGGGCCCCCGATGTTCGTTTTTTCAGGAGAGAGGACTATCAACGTGTTAGTCACGCACAGCAGTACGATGTTAGAGGGTCGCTCGCTCTTCCGGTTTTCGAACAGGGCAGTGGTGTTTGCTTGGGTGTGGTTGAGATTGTGACGACTAGCCAGAAAGTCGATTTTAGCCCTGAACTCGAGAGCATCTGCAAAGCTCTAGAGGTGTCTTGTCTTGTCTTTGTTCATTTTTATCAGTTTGTGTTTCTATTTTTTAATTCTGTGATTGTATAATCATCCTCTTTTTTTCGCAGTCTGTTGATTTGAAGAGTTCCAACATTCAGAATCGTAACAATGGTGACGACGATCAGACGATGCTGCTCAACTCATTATCATCTTTTACACAACAAAATTGCGGGAGTTCACGAGTTATCACGGAAACTTGTGACAAGGGCAAAGCAGTTGCAGCTTCTTCGACTAATGATGAGTGTAGTGGAAACTTTTCATTGACAATCGGTGATGCTTCATTTGGTACTAAAACAAGCAGCGAAAAAAGACGAACAAAAACTGAGAAGACTATTAGCTTGCGAGACCTTAGGCAGCACTTCTCTGGGAGCCTCAAAGAAGCTGCCAAGAGCATTGGAGGTATGATTGTTTTAATTTTTTTTAATACTCGCAATTATAATGAGAATTAATACTAATTGTTCATTGAATATGTATATCAGTGTGCCCAACTACATTGAAAAGAATATGCAGACAGCACGGGATAACGAGGTGGCCCTCACGAAAGATCAAGAAAGTTAGTCACTCGTTGAGGAAGCTTCAACTTGTGATTGATTCAGTACAGGGTGCTGAAGGTTCTATTAAGCTCAGTTCTTTCTATAACAACTACCCAAATCTCGTCTCTCCAAACCTTGTACGAGGAAGCAGCCACTTGCAACCGTCGGAAAATCAGTCAGATGGTAATAACTTGTCAAGTCCTTCAAAATCACCTCCCTCCTCTGACGGCAGTCACAGCTCCAGCTCAAGTTTATCTTGTTCTACTGGGGCGAAGCAATCATCGTCTATTCCTATCAATGGAGATGCTTTATCAGCAGAAAAGAATGGAGTGATGATGCTAAAGAGAGCACAGAGTGATGCAGAATTGCACGAGAAATGCCAAGAAAAGGAGACAAAGCTTCTGATGCGATCTTACAGCCATAAGATTGTGCCTAGTTTCAGAGTGAAAGTTGCTTTTGGGGAAGAAAAGATTCGATTCGGTCTGCAACCACAGTGGGGTTTTAGAGAATTGCAAGAAGAGGTGTTGAGGCGTTTTAACATAAGCAGTATTGGCAGTTGCGTTAGTTTAAAATATCTTGACGATGATGATGAGTGGGTGCTTTTGACTTGTGATGATGATCTTGAAGAGTGTACTTATGTACACAGGTCATCCAAGAACCGAATAATCAAATTGGCAGTGAATCAAGCTTCTTATCCGAATCTTGGAAGTTCATTTGGCAGTAACGGGCCATAGTACTGAACATTACTAGTTGTGCAATATAATCTATGTAGTGTGTTGTAAAGTGTTCCTCAGGGCTTTCTGCATGTATTATGGCTCTGTTTTCTTGTCTTCCCTTTTTCACTTGTATGGAAATTTTGTTGTTTGTAATATAAAATACAGCTCTGATAAAAAAGAATTGTTCCGAGTATTCCTTTGAGATATAGCCAGCATTCAACAAATTTACCTACCAAACACTAATGAAGGATATTTTTTACCGACACTTTTGAGCTCGTAATCAGAATCTCCTTCATTTACAAAACAAACTAGCCTTTACATCTACCACATGATAATGTAGAAAAAAATTACGTGCGTGGTGGGAGAGGATATGCTCGATGTGGTTCTTGCCTAGGATGATGATGTGGAGAACGATGATGATGATGATGATGCCTGGGTGATCTGTTATTATTATAAGCTGGTGTATGATTATTAGTAGAATGGAGTGATGCAGGCGGCCTGTCCTTGGCAGCAGAGTCGATTCTTTCAAGTGTGTCAACAAGCTCTTGCATTGAAGGTCGATTCTTCTGTTCGTTTTCAAGACAAGTGAGAGTGAGTTGAGCAATTTGGAAAGCGGATCTTGATGGATATCTTCCTTCCAAACGAGAATCCATAACTGTCTTCAACTTCCTCCTGTCCGATAGATATGGCTTTATCCAATCTACCAGATTCTGCTGTCCAGATGGCCGGTTTGTGTCCATTGCACCCAAACCAGTCAGCATTTCTACTAACACCACACCAAAACCGTACACGTCACTCTTCACGTACAAGTGCCCTGTCAATTATTACATGCAAATTATTACAATACACACGAGAATTATTAATTAATTAATGAGCGTATTATGACGTACCTGTGGCGACGTACTCTGGTGCAGCATAGCCTTGGGTTCCCATAACCTGTGTGGTGATGTGAGATTTACTAGCCGTTGGACCCATTTTAGCCAGACCGAAATCAGATATCTTAGCATTGTATGACTGAGACACAAGAAAATAGTATATATGTTAGAGCAATGTCCGAAAATCAGAAGATCACTCAGTCATATATATGATTAATAAGCCAATCAACCAAAAGACAAAGTTGTAAAATGTAACAACATAAGAAGCAAGTGGAAGAACGACTAAGAAAAGAAATGATGGTAGGTACGGTACCCCATCGAGCAATATGTTGGAGGCCTTGAAATCTCGATAGATAACGTTTCTGTCTAAAGCATGCAAGAATGCAATACCACGAGCTGCTCCGATGAGTATCTTAAGCCTAATATCCCATGAAAGTGGCTGAACAGCAGCACCCCCTAAAGTAATTAATTAATGCAAATAATATCAATTATTAGATCAGTAGTAATAATTGATAAATAAAAATCAAGATCATGAATAATATTGATGACTTACTTCCAAAAAGATGGTTCTCTAAGCTGCCCTTTTGCATGAATTCATAGACAAGCAAAAGCTCTTTATCCTCCAAACAGTACCCCAATAGCTTAACAAGATTCGGATGAGAAAGTCTTCCCAGAAAATGCACCTCAGACTGCAACACATATATATACATTAGTTTAATTAATTAGTACTAATTAATCTCAAAGTAATTAGTAGTAGAATGAATGAATGAATGAATGAATGAAGAATTACAATACCTGCCATTCTTGAAAGCCCTGCATGCTTTCATGATTCAACTTCTTGACAGCAACGACGGATGATGATGATGATGAAGAAGCGGTAGTACTAGTTTTCGAAGAGTCGAGCCAGCCTTTGTAAACCTTACCAAAACCACCTTCACCAATAACAGTATCACTCCGGAAGTTTCTAGTGGCAGCCTTCAATTCCCAATAACTGAATATTCTCAAATTAGGAAGGGGCAACATATGCCCTCGGGGGGGCGCATTCGAGTACTCATCGCTCCCACTTCCCGATAATCTGCTGTCACCAGAAACAGCTGCTGTGCTCCCGCTCGATGAACATGTTGTGTTGCTGTTACTCGTTTGCTGCGATTGCGATACTACCCCTGCCAATAACATATCATCATATCATTTATTTATACAAACATGATCATCTATAAATAAATAGTATAAGAAATAAGAAATAAGATCTCATCTTTAAATTCAAACCTGAACTCAATTGAGCAGTGGTGGATGGGGTACTAGTTTGTTCATCAACAGAAGCACAACTAAAGCAAATTCCCATCGATATTCGATTATTAATTAATATGAATGAATCAGAAAATATATATAGAGATATGGTTGATCATCACCACCAATCCTTCTTCCACACATACATATGATGAAATTTGTCTTCTTATCCTAACACAACTTATATATATAAGTAGCAATTAGCAACTACTTTAATTTGTTGTGTTTCCACACAAGAATTATTTTAATGATCATGTAGTGGGAAAGCTTTATTATATAAATATATATTCAGCTTTGATTAATTATTTTAATGATGGCTGTTTGTTTACGAAAGAAAATAAAAAACAAAGTCAAGTCAAGCAGCGTGTACTTGGAAGTTGGAACATTTATTTCTCACCGGCCGGTCACAGTCAACTGCTCATATCTTCTTCAACCTTTTTATTACTACAATTATTATTAATTCAAAAAATACCTTGCACATTTTTTCCCATGTCAATTAATTAATTAATTAATACCTGCACTTTTATAAAGTCAACTCTTTCTTATTACGAACAAACAAATGTTTTACTATATGGGAATAATATGATAAACAAATTGAAATGCTATTCATAGAACAACTTTTACCGGCTTGCAGTGCGACTTTATTTCATTTGTAATTTTTTTTCAAAAAATTCAAAATTCTCTCAAACCCTATCCGAGGCCCTTCGAATTCCTGCTGATTAAACGAGCAATTCAACAACGATTTAAGGTAAAACTCGAACTCGAAATCGTTAATCCAGTGTTTTATAGTAGTCTATTAACAAATTTCGTCGAAAATCTATACGTTTTCAGTATTTCGAAGAAATTCGAAACTTTTCGGGAAAAAAATTGTGTTTCGTGTAAAAAATCACGAAATTAAAGGGCTAATTTCGTGATTTTTTCCACGAAATTAGCAGGATTGTTTGTTTTTCTTACGTTTCGTGCAAAATCGTACGAAACAAAAGCTTACATTTCGTGAGATTTCTCACAAAATTAAAGCTTTTGTTTCGTAAGATTTTGCACGAAACATATGTGTTTCGGCCTGTTGATTTTAAATGCCTATGAATATCCACTCATCTGTTGAGACAGACTACGTGTTCCGACATTAGGTGTCGTAACAGAATTCTTGTGTTGTCACGGTAATAAATCTACTAAAAGCAGAATAAAGAACACAAGAATTTAATGTGGTTCGGATACAAATGTACCCTACATCCACGAGGACTTGCAAAACTAGTTCAGATTTAAGTGTACATTAATAGGACTTAATAAAACACTAAAGACTCCCTCTTTATGTGATACGCCGTTCTTGCACACGACTCGAACTTGTTGATAATCAAAGCAATTCCTCCTCCGCACTCCTGGACTTCCTCCAATGTTGAACTTCCTTCAAACGGCAGATCGACCTCTCCCGAGATCTTTTAAGCACTTCTCCCGAAACGCCGATCTTCTTTATGGCCTGGTAGAAGAACCTGTTCTGTTCCACACCTGTCATGCAGACAGCCTGCAGCACGGCTGCACCCTTCAAAGCCTTA
>NW_012193059.1:521284-542106 GCF_000504015.1 Erythranthe guttata
ATACTAGGTAATAGAATCCTAGTCGATTTCTACTTCTATTCTAGATAAATACAAAAGATACCTAACTAGAATACAATACATGGAAATAAATCTAAGTCCTAATAACAATATTACAAAAATAGGACTCTAATTAATTCCAAAATAAACATGGAAAACAAATCTTTGCCAATCATTAATTTCCACGTATGGCGGATTTCTTCAATCTTTACAAACAGAAATCTGGTGCCAACACGGTCGTTTTGCAGTTATTTCGTGGAAAAACACACGAAATTAGTGCTTTTATTTCGTGAACACAAACACGAAATGTAAGCATTAATTTCGTGTGTTTTTCCACGAAATAACTGCATTCGGGTTTTTTTTTTAAGATTTGTTTTATTTATTATTATTATTTAGACTGACGTTAATAGTGTTTTATTTAACAGATGGCTGGCAAAGAGAAATCAAAGGCAATTATGCGAGCAGTTCGTAAAGAGGCTGAGCATCAAGAGCGCGAGCGCATGACTATGTCTACACGACGTAGGCGAGAGGCTATGAGAGCTTGTGAAGCCAGATCATCGGTTCCACATCCCGATGTTGGGTCTTCTCGTGCTATGGAAGAGGAGGAAGAGGAGGATGTTGTGGACCCCGTTCACGAGACTGAGGTTGTAGCTCGTGGAGGTCGTGGAGGCCGAGGACGGGGCCGTGGAGGTCGTGGTGGTCGAGCTCATACTCAAAGTCAATCCGGATGTGCTAGATGGTCCATTTTCCGGTGGCCCGCGGGATCCGTCTTTGATTCTGAGTTTCAAGTCGCACGTAGCGGCATATATTTGGAGGGGAGAAGTAAGTTAATTACTTGTTTTAATTTTAATATTATAATTTTTGTATCTTATATTAAAATATTTTTATAGTTGATTAATTAATATGTTTTCTAAATAAATGATTGCAGGAACGTCCGGTTGGACGAGTGGAGTCCCGTATCAACTCCCTGAACCAATTCAATTACGAGAAGATAGCAGCTGCCCTAGAAGACATAGATGTATCCGTATACAAGCATTTTTTGCGAATGACCGGTTTGTATCCCCTAGCCCGATGTTATTTACCGTGCCTAGATGCTCCGCTGTTGTTTGCATTCGTGGAGCGGTGGCAGTCGGAGACGAACAACTTCCATATGCCGTGGGGAGAGATGACTATCACTCTCCACGATGTCCAAATGATTCTAGGTGCCAATGTGGATGGACGAGTGGTCGCGCCTAGGTACGACGAGGTCATCGTGCGGATAAACTGCGTGCATTTGCTGCCCGAGGTATTAAACCTCGATTTTGAGGAGATTGACGAGTCATGGAAGCATGGGGGCTCCACATGGAGGATGATACATGTCTTTTGCCCACATAATTAACGCCTCTCTACTATCACACACAATACCACGTTCAAAGAAGTGACTATGATCGTGAGATTGTTCTCTTAGTTCCCGCATAAATATTTGAAATTAAAAAACAATATTTAAGGGATTTCGTAGAAAAACATACGAAATGTAAGCTACAATTTCGTATAAAAACATACGAAATAAGAGCTTCCATTTCGTAGGTTTTACTACGAAATGTAAGCTTTAATTGCTTTTCTACGAAACAAACAACAAACGATTTTAAGACATATTTCGTATAGTATTACACGAAATGGAAGCATATATTTCGTGTTGGGAATATGCTCGAAATATTGTAAATAATTCGTCGGATAGGCAAGGTGAGTCGCGGACTAGGTCGGTCTCTTAAGACGAATTTCACGATCCCTTCTCGATGAGGTGCAGTAAGGTCGCAATCGTGTCACCTATGGGATACAACAGCCCAGCCTATCTCGTTGCTGTAGCTTCACAAGAAACCGCACTATCAAGTGAAGCAAGAAGCTTGCACCCGACACTTATAAGAACTCAAAAGATAACAATTTAGTAGGTAAAGAGGAGAAGTTTTTTGCATCGAAAAGTGAGTGGAAATGAAATCAGCATAGCACCTTTTATATGAACAATATCGGGGCCGTTTTATTTGTGAAGTAAATGGTATAATTAAAATAGAATAATTGCCTTTGAATTTTGAAATGCTGATTTGTAACTTGCAAAAAACGTATGTAGCCTTTAAATAATAATTTAATATTGGGTCAAAAACATTGAAGTTAGGAGACTTAAAAAATCATTTTTTGTAACTGACAAATCTTCACATTTGTCAGCCGAATATGATTTGAAAATTGCACATTTATTTATAAAATATTTTAACATTTCGTGTGTTATAACACGAAATGTCTAAAAACGTTGGAAATGAACAAAAAACGTGTATTTTCACCTCAAAATCGAAGCCATTGTCATCCATGTCGATAATACTTGTGCTCTAACTGATATTGGTCGAAAAATTACTGAATTTGAAAAATTTCAAGTATTAAAGGTTGAGAGTGTCTGATAGGGGGTTTGGATAGGATTTGGAAAAGAAAAAAAAATGAATTATTTTACACCGCGAGTGGTAAAAACCGCACTCATAATAACAAACCCTTAAACAAAAATTGAATTTTCTTGCGTGCTTCATGGTTCTAACATCTTCTATTATCAGAAAATATGGAAAGCAATATTTACATTTATTAATTCAACTAATTAATTGTCGGGTTCCAGCAAAGTCACGTCTCCGGACTTGACTTTTTCTTCACACATTTTCAACTTGCATGTAATTTGTTTCAATCAAAGTGGTCTAACTGTAATTACACCCTTGCTATTTTGAGAGGGGACAGGTGTAAATATACCAGCCTTGTCAGCAATCTCAAACTCATTATTACCTTGTTGATTCAATCTCAAGGCTGGTTATTTCTGAAATAAAACATGTGTATATCTGTATTCATATGGAAATCTCACCCAATATACCCCCTTCTTCTCTTCCTCAACAGAGACGAATACCACTCTCGGTACGTACCTTATCTATCTCCTCCTCCCTCTTGTTCTTCAATTCTTCTTATTCAGCTGCTATTTTTTTTATGACAGTCCGACGACGCCTCTGGGATGGTGGCACGACGGCGAAATACTCGGCGGAAGAGATGAGGTCGCCGGCGGTACCTGGTTGGCTTGCGGCAGGGACGGGAAGCTTGCCTTTGTTACCAATGTCAGGGAAATCCGATCCAATTCTCAACTCAAAAGTAGAGGAGATCTCCCTGTTCGCTTCCTCACTGTAATAATTCACTTGTAACCCTAACTCTCTCCTTTTTTTTTTTTTTTTTATGGTTTTTGGTTAATTCGATCGATTAAACCTAAATTCTGTAGTGAACTAATTTCTACGTGTTGGCGATTTATTAGTTTATGTGTTGAGTTGCAGGAGTTAATAATTGTTTGGTTGATAAACATTGTAAGGTTGATCTATGAATTATTTGTACATGATGATGTTGTGTAGAGCAAGAAGAATCCGCAAGAATTTGCGGAGGAAGTGATGGGTGAAGTAGATGAGTTCAGTGGGTTTAATCTAATAGTAGCTGATGTATGCTCCATGAGTATGGTTTACATAACAAACAGGCCCAAACAAGGTGCTCCATTTGTAGCACAAGTCTCTCCTGGTATTCACGTCTTGTCAAATGCTAATCTCGACACACCATGGCCTAAGGTAAAACATAATGTACTTACTATCTGCGAATAATTTGAATCACTTGTTGTCATTCATCTACATATTTGAATATGCAAGTATCTTTTTACGCAAGATCAAAGGAGAGGGATGTAAACATTGAAGGATTGACTACAGAACACTTAAAAAGAGTGGAGTATTTTTTTTTTTTTATTGTTTCGCACACATTTTGTTCTCACAAAGGGATCATAATGATTTAGTTAATTGGTCCATCATTTTTCCTTTTACGAGTTCCACTTTGCGATACTTTTGGTCCATCAGTTTTCCTTTTACGAGTTCCACTTTGCGATATGAATTACCATACATACTGCAAAATAATTGGACACGCTTTCACGTTGAGTAATTCTTCTATTATTGCAGGCTGAAAGGTTGAGGCATAGTTTCGAAGATGTAGTTAGAAAGCGTATAGAAGGTGAAATATCATTGAAAGAGATGAGCGGAACCCTGATGAATGACACCACCAAGGATGAGGACGAAAGCAAGCTGCCTCGCATTTATCCCCCTGAATTTGAATACCTTTTGAGTGCCATTTTCGTCGAAGCAGATACACCTTCTGTAACTTTTTGTCCAAATAATTTCTTTCACATGAATGCATATATATTTCTATCTTGGTATCAAATTAAAAATCTCTAATAAATCGTTTTTTTCCGGATTATGTGTGTTTGCAAAAGGGGCGATACGGGACAAGAAGCAGCTCTGGAGTGGCTGTGAACACAAGGGGAGCAGTATCCTTTTACGAAAGGAGTTTGGAAACAGATGTATGGAAGGAGCTCACTGTAAACTACCATATTCAATCCAAGAAAGCTGCTGCTACATATTGAGGTACTGTCTGTCTGTCTCTCAATACAAAATAGTTTCACTGTTGTTCTATTTTGTATCAGTTGTAAATTGTAATGTTCTCAGGAATAAATGAAGCCAATGTTTCCTAAGGTTTGTAGTTAGATATGTCTCTGAAGAAACATCACTTTATTTTTCAAATTCACCTTCTGTAGTCGAAATTATTTTGTTACAAACAAACATTACTTCCATTTGCAAATTCTTCCGCAAAACATATTTCTCAACAACCCCGTCATTAGACACTTGCTTAGCAATAAAAGAAAGTCGTCATTCTTGTTTCTGTCAATGTCTGCTGTTAATTTAGATCTGGCATTCAAGTTGGGAACGTTTTCCAATTGAGAAAATAGTGTAGCCTGATGATATGATATGATATGATATATAAAACAGAGCAAATTAAAGGTGCTTTGCTAATTCATTATTGAAGGCGTAGAAAACGAAAAGCCTAATAAAAGCAGCAGCAGCAGCATAACTAACTAACTACTCTAGTACAAGCATCTAGGCAGACATTATTTTGTACAGCAGTAGAGCTGAGAGTTGTGGAGGTCGGCTGATTAAGCAGCGCAAGTGGGACAGGTGCAACCAGCACCGCACCTGCAGAAGGCTTTTCCGGTGCCGCCACTGGTGGTCTGCTCCGTCTTGGAACAGTTGCAGGGGTTGCAGCCGCAGTGCTCGCCGCAAGGGCACTGCTTGTGTTCCATATCTCCACCACTTGCCGCCATCTCACCCGAAGCACACCTGCAACCGATGCCACCAGGGCACGGCGATGGACAGCCGCACCTGTCGTCGCACACCACGGCACTTCCTCTCATATCAGACATTATAATTAATGACCCCTTTGTACTAAAAAGTATATTATATGAAAATTGTTGAAGTTGGATGAATGGATTGGATCAAGTTTGTATATGTTATATATATATAGTTGAGAGGAATGCAGGAAATAGGGTAAAACGTGGCATAGAGAAGAACAGATGTCACAGTGAGGTTTCATGATTCAGCTCAATCTTGAACACGTGCAATATTTGTCCCTTCTTACTCGCTCAAATGTTACTACTACTTCTACATTACATTACATGCATCTTGTTTCAAACTAATCTAATAAAAAGGGTAACCTAAAGAATAATTCTTCTATGGGCCGGGCCGACTGCTGCTCCTTGGATATTTATATATGGGTCCCACCGCTTAGCTGTTGTGCTCATAACAAAGTCAAAACACTCTTTCGGTTTTTCTTCATCATTTTTGTCTCCCACACCTTTTTCATCCCCATCATTTCTTTCTTTTTTATATTTATTTTTTATTAATAATTCAAAATACTGAAATATAGTCGAGAGTTCAATTCATAATAACAAAAGATGGCTCAAACAATCAACCCTCATTTGGAGAGTTGTACTTAGTTTTACCAATAGGATAAAATGTACATGGCTCGAGTCCCCCTCCCCTACTTTCTATTGTAATGACTTGAATTACTCAAAAAAAAAAAAAAAATAGCTCAAACAAATCGAGATATATATGAAAGTACAAGAATCAACAAATGCTTGGATTAAATTATGCCCTTTATACACAGACAAGTAATAAAACCAAAATGAACTGTTCTATAGTACACAACAACTCTTGTAAATTGTATCTACAAACAAATCAAATTACACCTAATCGTCTCTCTTAATATAAAATCATGCAAAAACTATACTAGTATATTTATAATTTACACTGATCATTTCAAAAGGACAAAAAAGAGAGAAATAATATCCTTTCCACCAACTCTTTTTTTTTTTTTTATTATTATTATAATATTTTTTTGAATATTATGGGGAATAACAAATAAATAAATAAATAAAGAAATAATAATAAAAAAAAAAAGAAGAGGAAATCAGTCAAGAGCATTGGGACCTGCACATGCATTGAGAATAGGATTCCAAATCCACTGAACCAAAAACTTCCTTCCTCTCCGGCCGTTCAAATTGTATGTCCTCCCTCCTCCGTCCTTCATCACCTGCCCTATGTACCCTCCTCCTCCTCCCGTCCCGTACAATCCTTCACACAGATCTCCTATCTCCGTCGGCGCCGTCGGATCCTCTCCGGCGTACCACGCGTTCACCAGTGGATTCGACGACACTTCTGCCAGCTCGTGCCCTATTACACTTATCATCCCATCCACTCCTACGTCCCCGTTCGGCGCCCTCAGCGCCGCCGGACCCCCTCCTCCCATGTACCCCGGCACCGCAAATGGGTAAGCGCACACCTCTGGGCACTGCGTGCCTGAATTCCCCACCCACGCGTACGGCAGTGTGTAACCCACCATCGACGGAAATGTGAAGTAGTGGAAGCCGCAGACGGCGCGGCAGAAATCCTGGACGGTGACGTCGGTGGCGGTGAGGACGAGGTAGATCCCGTTCTTGTGGTCGACGGCGAAGGGCTTGGATTTGACGGCGGTAGCGATGACGTGTTGAATGGTGAGGCGGGTGAGGTGGGTGCCGTGGGAGTAGAGATGATCGGAGTACTCTCCGGCGATGAGGATGTTGCGGGAGATGTTGGCGCCGGTCTGGTCGGCGTAGAGGGAGACGGTGCGCCACCAGTCGGAGACAGATGGGGAGGGGGCGGCGCGGTGGTTGAAGGTGGAGATGGAGAGGAGGAAGTCTTTGATGAGGAGCTGGTGGGAGGGAGACCAGTTGCCGTACCAGATGAGATAGATGTTAATCGGGGAAGAGAGGACGGGGCCCATGTGGTACCGGAGGTTTACAAGGTTGGATGAGCCCTCAAATCTCTTGGAGGCGGAGAATACTGATGTTTCATTATCTGATATAGCATTGTTGTGGTGAGTTAGAGAGTGAGATAATGAGGCGAAGAAGAAGAAGAAGAAGAGATTCATCAACATATTGGAAGGAGGAGAATGGGAGTGACAGTGTGATAAATAATGGAGGAGGACCTGCTGAGATTGTTTATTATAAAGGAGTGAGAGAGAATGAGAGAGAGAGAAGGAGAGAGAAATTAGGTTTTGGGAGGGAAATGAAGATGGGGCTGGAGACAGCTGCCATTGTTTATGTGTACTGGTGGGCACAAATTTTGTTTTTTCTTTTTCTTTTTTTCAGGTTTTTAGCACTTTGCATGAATTACACCATTTTTTCACCTTTAATTTGCAAAATTGGCAGATTGAACCCTTTAAACATAAATTGGTTAGCACTTTGCACCCCAAATCACTTTTTGTTTAGAAAGATTACCTCAACTTGTTGAAAACCTGAAAGATGGCCGAATTCGCAATTCTCTAATTATCTATCATCTTCCCCCAATTCTTAATCATCGTTCCACCATTTTTATATTTCGTCTTATTAATTAAAAAATTCTAAATTCTTCTTAGTCCTATTTGCCATAATATGTAAATTCTGAACTAAAACTCATGAATGGTCAGAATATATAGACAAGAGTCCGATAACACACCTTCAGACAATCAAGTTTTATTCCATGGTGACACTATTTTTTTTTAATATTTTTGCAGATCCAAACTATTCAATGGGAACACAAAAATCTTCCCATCATGAAACTAATAGGCACCACCTTTCTATCACCAAATAAACTTCTCAGTAGCTTTATTTTTGTCATTGACTATTAAAATAAAAATTGAGGGCTCGACCTAAAATTTCAGTTACATTATTTTTCATACTTAAAAGAAAAAAAAAATGATTTACTATTATTGCTTGGTGTTTATACCGATTTTACCATAGAAAGAAATGGCTAAAAAGATTTTAGGATTTTTTGGTTGAAGGGACAAAAGATAAAAATTGTGGAAGGGTTATTAAGAATTGAGGGAAGATGATGATAGATAATAAGAAAATTATGAATTTGCCCATCTTCCAAGTTTCCAGCAAGTTGCAGGTAAGTTTTCTAGGCCAAAAGTGATTTGTGGTGCAAAGTGTCAAACAATTTATGTTTAAAGGGTGCACTCTGCCAATTTTGCAATTTAATGGTGCAGAGTGCCAAAATGGTGTAATTTAAGGGTGCAAAGTGCCAAAAACCCCTTTTTTTTCCCACAAAAATCTTGAAATTTGGGAATGCCTTTTTTTTTTTTTTTTTTTAACTGCACTGTACTTTGTGTAAAATACCTAGGGGTCTAATTTGAAAAATCACCGCAAAATTAATTATCAAGAAATAGGACTCCTTGGAGTTAGGGATGGCAATTTGACCCGCCCCGACGGATCCCCGCCCTGCCCCGCCCCGAAATTTTCGGGTATTACCCGCCCCGAAAAAAAATGGGGCGGGTATGGGGATTGAAATTTTTTTTTGACCGGGTACGGGTACGGGGATGGGTTTGCCTATACCCGCCCCGTAGACCCGCCCCGTACCCGTCCCCGTACCCGCCCCGCATTATTTATATATATAATATATATTTTTTAATTATTATATTAAATATAAATAATTAAATAGTAGGAATATATTAAATATTAGTTAAAATGGGGATTTTTAGGTTTCCATTATATAATTAAATATTAGTATTATAATTAAATATTGATTTATTTGTTGAAATAAATCATTAAATTGCATATTTATTTATTAAAAAAAAAAGAAAAAAAAAATAGACGGGGATTTTTACCCGCCCCGATACCCGTGGGGATTTTATGGGGCGGGTATGGGGATTCTTTTAATACCCGTGGGGATTTTTTACGGGGATGGGGATGGGGATTTTCATAGCGGGGCGGGGATGGGGATTGCAAAACCCGCCCCATACCCGCCCCATTGCCATCCCTACTTGGAGTGTAGTTGTGGTCGAATAGAAAATGGGCAAAATTGAGTCTTGTATTTATCTAGGGTTTTTATGATAATTAGGAATAGGAGAGTAGCCTTTTAATTTTGTTATAATTTGAATTTGAATTGTTAGTAATAAATAATGATTGGGATGGTCCTACTCCTATCCAAACGAAGAGGAGAGTGGGGGGCTGGCAACTTGCAAACATCATCACCATTTAATAATTTATTCATTAGCCTTTGTTTGTTTGTTTGGTGCAACATATAAAATTATAAATAATATCCTAACAAACAAACCCTCAAAAAAGAAAGAAAATAGAGGAAAAAACAAACTGCCTGCTAAATTTCTTCAACATATATAATTCTGGAGGATGAGAGAGAGCATAGCATGCCTACAAACCAATTATTGTACAATGCAATCTTCATATTCCCCCATTCATTCATTCGTTCGTTCATTCATTCATTCATTCATTCATTCAGTCTCGATAAACCAAAACCAGTTAAATCACAGTCCGCACCATCAGACTTAGCAACCGTTTTTTCGATTCAACAGATTATCCAAACTCTGAAGATATATATATCCACCTTATAAACTGGCCTGCCATTGTTCTCTAAAATCCAAATTAGTACATATACCTTCTTTTGCCAATACCATTACCTAAGCAAAATCCTCTATATCCTCTCCATTTATTGCCAAATTACAAATGACAAATTACTCTTTTGCACACATCTTTCACTCACTCTATTCAAATTTTACTTTTCTGCAAATCGGAAAACCGAACGCTCTCATAAAGATACCAATATATATACATGCACTAAAAAAGCATAACAATCTTATTTTAGGCGACCAAAACGAGATTTATGTTGAATTAAATATACAAGGATCGAACCATAGTGCATCATACGTCTTATAGAATCGTCAACTGATAATTGATAATGACTTTCAGGATAAAATAAAAGCACATGCAGTGATGAAAGTAGAAAACAAGAGAGATTTCCATTAAATCCTTCAATCATAGTATTTATTGACCACCCTGAAATATGACGAACCAACCAACACTAAAGAAAACTGTCTGGTTTGGGAAGAAAGAAAAAATAAATATAATATATTGCATAAGAACAATTAAGAAAATCTCCATAGAGAACATCGACAACTCCGACTCAACGTAATGTCATCATTCATTCATACCTTTACAGAGAAAATCTCGATGAGAGAGTACCAAGTTCCTGAAACCCCAAGTACAACACCCAATACAACTATGCTGATATCAGCACTAGCTCTTCTCCAGCTCATCTCTTCCTTGAATGTTAGATAATGAAACAGTGCTGGGAATACAAACCCTAGTACACAGCAAGTGCTGCTTCCAACCAATGACAAGAAATCTGCAAAATTTGGTACAAACAATGCTACCAAACTCACTCCAAGTACAAGCATCCACCTCATCCACAAGCAGTACCTTCCATTCGAAAACCTCCTCTCAAACACTTCATAAACCGGGTTCATCATCAACGGTAACGTAAAGAACAAATTTATACAGAGCCCCAGCTGTACTACAGTACTCAAAAGTCCCTTACCCATGTTCGCCGTGATAATATCTTTCGTGTTCTCACCGAAGGCAAAGTAACCCATTGCTCCAAATGCAGCGTACATGGATGCAATAAAGAACATTGTCAGCCCTAATATCTTCCCAAACTTTGATTTGTCTTTCATCTCCGTTTCCAAAGGCAAAGCCATTCCAATCCCTTCGAACGAGTAAACAGCAACACCTAATCCGTAAAAAAATGTGGAAAGAGTGCCAAAAGCCTCAACGGCTGGCATTTGCTTGGTGAATATGATGGCATCCTGAACCATCACAACCCCCATTGCACCCAAGTCTACAATATCTGCGAAAATGCTCAGAGGGGCCAAAAGGGTTAGTGATGGGATTGAGTTCAAGCCCAATTGAAATGGGAAGCAACTCCAAACGTAAAGACTCTTGGCAGAAATCCCCAAAAAATTAGGGCTGGAAGCAGCAGCAGCAGAGGAGGAGGAGGAAGTGGAAAGATTGGCGAGAGTGTTGCCAATGAAAATGAGATAGCCGACGCAGAAGCCAGCCTGAGATAGAACAATCATGGAATCAACGGCGAATCGGCCAATAGAACCACAGACGGCGAAACCCAAATCACCGAAAGATGCAATCTTTGGGAAGGCAGCGAGGGGGGAATCCTCAAGCTTCTTGCGGGTGTGGATGAGGAGCATCATACCGTGAAAAGTGAGGGCGGCGACGAAGGAAATCATGAGGAGGCTGGTGAGCCAGCCAGTACGCATGAATGTGTAAGGGAGGCCGAGAACGCCGGCGCCGACGATGGAAATAAAGACATTGGCGAATGTCTTGGGTTGAGAAGAAAGGGTGTGGGGTTTGCCATTGACGGACAACAAAGGGGTGTCTTCTCTGGGCAGTATGCGGAGGGTGTTGGTGGATGACCCAGCTTCATTACTTTTATCGTCGTCGAACCCCATATTCTTTGATATATAATCGATTAGCAGCAGCGGCAGCCCCTCCCTCCTCAACGAATCCTGTTTGGAATTATGTGAATTGGGAATCGAATTCCAATCCAATTCCTTTGAGGTGGGCAAATAAATGGGTGGAAAAAAGAAAAAGAAAAAATCTGTGAAATGAGTTGCAGCGATTCTAATGGTAGGGGGTTGAGATATTTTAGAAGAATTGAAAATGAAAGCTGTTAATTTTGATCATTTTATTATTATAATATTATTATTACGTAATTAATACTAATAGATAAGAAAGAAAAGAATAATTATAATTAGTGTATAACAAAATGAGAGAAAGAAGAAGGCGTGTGCCATGTGGGTCGCCGGTCCACGAAATCGGCTAAGAAAGTTAGAGGCGTCTCCCTGGTCGGCTGGGCTTGCAACTCCGTATCTGGATTATCTATTTAATTCATTTTATTTACCATATAAACTGACCCAATTATGACAAACAACTAGGTTAAAATGATTTTAAAGGAAACACGAGTTTGCAGGATATATATCAAGTTGTTTTACTATATCTATCTATCTATACTATCTATAGAAGGATGAATAGTATGAAGGTTTTTTCCATTTTTTGTATGGACAAAAATAACCTTTTCATATGTAATTTTGGAGGACAAATAAGTACTTTAATTAATATGTAAATATATATTTTGATTATTATACATTTGTGTACGGAGGTGTGAGTCTAGGAGACTCAAACTAAACCCAAAATTGATAATTAATTGGTAAGGAAATAATGATGCATATATTTTACGTTTTTTGGTCTTTGGCTTTCCTTTTCTTTTGTTATTATGGTTAATGACCTTTCATATGAAGTAATGATGATGATGACTATAATAAATTCATAATTACTCATCAAATTGTGGTGTCTATTAGACTACACGGCTTAGATGCACCGGATGTAAAAAATAACTCACAATTCACATTCAAATATCAACATCATCAATTATTGAAACTCCAATTTCCGTGTGTATGATGTATATAAACTCATGAATCATTAGACTTCTCTTTTATTTATTATCTTTATTTGATTATCTGATCTTTGTTCCCAGTTAATGGAATGCCTACTCAAGAAGGAGGACCTGAGTGAATAGGTCGTAAGGGGGTTACTTGGTTTCTTGCTAAGCAATTGCTGGGAAGCTTTGACGTTACGTCTTATTTTTATCTTATTTATTTCCTTGTTTTCTGGTTTGTATTATATACCCTTTTTTTTTGTATTCCTATTACTAGATGGGATAGGGGTGTCGTTCATAATGGAAAGAAAAATACAACTACTGCACCTCTTTGTTGGACCGCCGGCGCGAACACATTGGTCTCGGACCAGGAACAATAACCAATTCGAATTTGGATCTTGACATGTTGGTGATTTTAACCATAGGCATTTTACCAGGAAGTTGGTGGGCTCATCATGAATTAGGTCGCGGGCTGGTGGTTTCGGGATCCCGAAGAATTCCCGTGGCCAATGCATGGAAAAAATAGAAAGGAAAATGTAAGTAATTGATACATAATATTGTTTATGATTAATTAGTTTATTGATATATATTAGTTATAGTAACTGATTATGTACACGACTAAAGTAATATTTAAATAGCATTCTATTAGTCAATTAAAATATATTAAATTATTAATGATACATTATGTTCGAAGATTCATTGAACAAACTAAAGGTCTTCCGTTGCTTCCTATTGATAATTGATAACAATGAAATCAACTCACTCTCGGAAGTTGCAAAGCCTCCGAAGTTCTCTCGGCTTTCATCATCAAACAATAATATCATGAATCACTATAAAATCAAGATCATGATCAATGTTCTACATTGTAAATGTATCTAATTTTTTTTTTATGTTGATATGTTGAAAAGGGTTCTTTTGGAATCATATTGGAGATGCAAATCCTTCATTGTTTTGTGTTCCTTAGATCGATGTTTCTCGATTTCTTGGGAGTTGGATCAACACGCATAAGCAAATGTACCTTCTTGTACATATCATCAAGTTCGTATATGCATCTGATTCATCTTCCATATATATGAATGGAATGCACATTTCTTACACGAAGCAAATGAGGAACAAAATTAAAAGATCGAACGAGAATGAAGATCAGAGGAAGTAAGATGAAGTGCCCATTGCAACAACAATTGAATTACACAGCAAGGTTGGTGGGTGCAGAAGAAGGGGAGGGGATCGAGACGTGATCAGATTAGGTAATGAATTTTATTTCTCAACATTTTTTTTTCTTATTTTTTTGTATAAATTATGTTTAAATTTGAAGTAATATGATATTCATTAGTGATTTAGAATTTATTTTGGTAATATATTTATTTCTTTTCATTCATTAGACCTTTTATGCTAAATATTTTCTAATGTAACCATGATCACATTATAATTTTGAAATAAAATAAAAATGACCTATATTAATTACCAAGATAAATATAGAAGATAAAAGATCAGTAGAATGTGATAGTACCCCTTATATAGACAAATAATTAAAAATTAAAATGTTTTAGGGGTTATAATACAAAAATAAAATAAGCATTTAGAACATAAAACAAGCGCTTATCTTCATAATTATTTAACTAATAGATAATAATTCGATTACGAACTATCGAAACCTAATTTATTGGGGCATTTTTAGTGAGGTCGTAAGTACAAAAATGAGAACAAATTCTAGAACTATATTTCTTGTTCAATATTTATATTTTTATATAGATTCAATTTTTTATTCTATTAAATTTAATATGAATAATAAATCAGTTATGGAGTTCAATGGAGAGCTACCGGAAGATAAAGATTCACTTATTATATAGGAGTGCGTGTATGGATCTAAACATATTTCAATATTAGAAAAACTTAGATTTTAGTGAAAATAGTTTACTTGAAATAACATAGATATTTTCAATACATAGTATGTTATTACGATCGAAAATATTTTAAATTAACAAAAAAAAATCATAAATAAATTAGTCTGAGACGTGCAATGCACGTCCACGTTTCCAGTATACTAATAAAAGTGTGAATAAGATGGAGGTTTTTTCCCTTTTTTATTCTTACGAAATACGAAATTACCCTTACAAAACAACTATCACAAATAGGGCTGGCAATCGGGCCATGTGAGCCGAGCTTGAGTCGGCTCAAGCTCACATACCATCGGGCCTCGTTATTATAGGCTCCAGCTCACATGTCATCGGGCCTCATTAGAATAGGCTCAAGTTCGGCTCATGTATTTTTTCGGGTTTCGGGTTTATATCGGGCCCCATTACTATATAATTGTAATGAGTAATTTTTTTTTTATAAAAATAAGTGATGAACAAGATTTACCTCCATTGAACCTAATAAATAAAAAAACATAAACGATCATTGAAAGTTATTGGAAAAAACTTGAAAATAAAACCGAAAGAAGTAAAAAAAAGATTAGTAACTCTTATTATTGAAAACATTTTATATTCTCAAATCTCGGTGAGATGTTGCATTTGATTCATATTTAACTTATTTCCACCGTCACTACTTAATTCTTTTTATTTTGACTTTTTCTTCGCAAAATCAAATAATCTTCATAACTTGTATGTTGAGTCATAGTATTAAAATAATAAATATATTATATATTTTAGTATTATCCTAATCGGTCGGGCCTCATTCGGGTTGAGCCATAGTAGGCTCAAACTCAGCTCATAAATAAATCGGGTTTAGTAAAATGGCTCAAACTCAGCCCGGCTCACTAAAAAGTAGGCTCGGCTCAAATATAATCGGGCTGAGCCATCGGGCTTCGGTTAGGCCCGGCTCAATTGCCGGTCCTAATCACAAATCACATTCTAAGATCAATTAAGCAACCTCTTTAAATATAGTAATGTGAATAATGATGTTCATTGTATTTAGACCACATTAAAAAAGTAGCAATATTAATAATATTTTTTTGTTTCATAACGTAAGAATAGACCACATTAAAATAATAGTAACAATCATCATAAATCAAAACCAAAAGAAACTTAAAAGACTGAATTGTTTAAAAATTAGATGTTATGTTAGATCATTTTTCAGCCTTTGGCGGTGCTCAAAATGTTGGAATTGGTGGTTGGCTTAGTTTATGTTTGCTTGGATGATCGACGAATAGCAATTTAGTCCACCTGGCATTATTCGTAACCTCTTCTGTCATCATCAGGGTTTATTCCGTCTTAAATTGAAAACGATAACATTTTCGTGGATGTTGATTATTGTTGAGTATTTTGACGTTATTGGTTTGATTATCATTGAAAACCGAAACACTTCCGTGATTGCTGATTGTTGTTAAGTACTTTGACGTTATTGGTTTAATTATAATTGAAAATGGAAACATTTCCGTGGCTACTGGTTATTGTTAAGTACTTTGACGTTGTTGGTTTGACTATAACTATTGTTACTTTTTGTTTATTTTGGTTATCGGTGTCTGTTAATTTGTTCGAATTAATTCAGATAATTCAGAAATTTTAATTGTTATTGAAGGTCCATCAAAATTTAAATTACAAGACAATTCCTCGCGCTCGAATTATGTAAGTCTATCCTCAAATATGGTTTATATGGCATCTGAGTCGCACAAGTTAATTTTAAGTGATTTTTCAATGGCACAAAAAGATACATTCACATAATCCATCCCTTTTTTTTTAATTCTTAGTAAAAGGTAAACTATGTTATACAGACTGAGCAGACGGACTCCAGTTATGAGGTAAAACAAGGTAGAATATTTCAAACAAACCTCAATTCTGCAAACATAGTGCTAATTAAGAGGTGATTTTATTCATGTGCAATACCATTTTTTTTTATGCAGAACTATGTATGCCTAGAGGTTGAAGTCTATTTTTATATGCGTACATATAAAAATAATACAATATTTTATGTCCTTCTCGTGATACTTGAGTTCTATATTACAGTTTTTCTCATGATTTTACAGCTCTGTTTGCACAAATGCATTGCTTTAAACAACAAGTACATCTGATGCCAGTTCTGGTCTCGAACAATGACTACTATCAGATTCGTAATTTGATAGTACAAACAATTATGCATATCGGGTGACTGCTGGAATAGTTGGTCAAAAAAAAAAAAAAAAAATATATATATATATATATATGTATATATATATATATATATATATATATATATATATATAGGGACATTTTTTGAGGAAACGTTCCTAAGATTTTATACATAATAATAAATAAGAAAAATAATTGATAGAAATGCTGGAGAATACATTTTATGGCCATTTTTCTCAGGTGAAAATTATTAATGGATTTAAATGTCAATCTTAACATTACATAAATATGGAACTTTAAATTAATGGCGTAAGTTTTTTATTTGTTATACGTACAATGAACTATCTAACAAGGAGTCATTATTAGTTATTACTATTAAGTATCAAAGTATATTAGTCAAATGGCCTTTTTCTTCGAAAATCTTACATGTAAAAGTTATTTTGTAGGGAAACTGGAGCCTTTAAACTTAAACCTCCTCCTGAATTTATACTATTTACTTAAAATATTTGAACATTTCACATTTGTAATATTATATTAGGATAAATATATCAAACTCACATAAAAAGAATAACTAATTAGACACGTGCAACGCACGTGCACCTGCCTAGTTTATCAAAAATTAGCACATCAGACAAATAACCTGATCCTGCCCAGCAGATGTACTAGTAGTAGTAGTAGTAGTACTACATTATATTTACTATTTTCAGGATAAAATATGTAAGAATATCTTTATTTTTCTGTTTATTTAAAAATAATAATTTAGGGAATTATTTGGTTACATTTTTATTTTTCTTTCCCATTCTTCTCCAACATGAATTAACATTTTTTTTTTTTAAAATTCAAAAGCAAATATCAAAATAATTCTAAATTCACACAGGTGCCTTTGGAATAGTATATATAGGATTGGTTTAAAGAATGGTACTCATAAATAATAAATAATTAAAATGGATCAAAAATTAGAGTTCCCCTTACAAGTATTTCATGAGTAGAGCTAGGGAATAGAAAACAAACAGAATATTGTGACAAGTACAAGATGTGATGATGCATGCTAGCTAGCTACTTATAATTGTTATTATAAATTAGTATCATCAGCATTAAGAATTTGGGGGGGCTGCTGCTGGCTTAGCACCTAGGGAGAAGAACTCAGTGATGACCTCAAGAGGCATCCCTTTGGTTTCCGGAACCTTTAAGTATACGAATCCCCATGAAACTAAGCTCGCCACCGCAAATATGCTGAATACACCACCCAGCCCTATCCATGACAGCATCATTGGCAAACTGTACGTAATCATAATATTGCATATCCAAAATGTGATTCCGCATATTCCTATGCATACCCCACGTACTCTTGTTGGAAATATCTCTGCACACAGAATGTTTGGAATGGGACCGAACCCCATCGCAAAGAAACAGCTGTACGTAATCACACTCACTGTTGAAACAGCCGCTTTCCCAATATTGCTCCCCACCTCAATATATCTTGTCATCACTAGAATCACCAGGCTCACTGTCAGCACTGGATTCGTGTTCAGCAGCAAACTCCTGCCACCGTACCGTACGTACCCCCAATGCAACATTATATATTTATTATTAAAAAAACAATGAACATAAAATGAAATAATACCTTCGACCGGAAACATCCATAAGGCGCATGGCAATAACAACGCAAGGGAGCATCAACAATGTCATGACAGCGCTGATAAGCAGAGACGAAGATGTTGAGCTTATTCCCATGTCGGCTAATAGCACTTGAACCCCTGCTTGCTCCAGTATTTGTGGTGTGTAATACAGAACCGCATTTATGCCCAGGAACTGTAATATTTATACATGGATCACAATCTATATATATTCAGTTACTTACTACCTAACTAATTAGTCTATATACATACAGTAGTAAGAAGATTATTGAATGGAATAGAGAATGAATGACCTGCTGAACCATCTGGATGCCCATGCCTACAATCAAGGCATGTTTGACACCGGGTTCGAATAGATCCTTCCAGTTAGGGCCTTTAGTAACAGCAGCTGCACAAGGGTGAATCATGGCTGCTGCCCCAAGTGCTGGGTGGTGATCATCCGTTAGTAGTTTCGCTGTACATGATGATAATGCAGATTGACTCACCAGAGCTCCTGCTTTAACCAACTCATGATTATGACTATTTTGATCTCCATCTCCATCTTTATGCAAATAAACCCTTTTTAAATCTCCATTATTATTATTATTATTATTATTATTATTGTTATGATCTGCTGACGATGATGAGCCTTCTCCGGCCTCCTTCCATTTCCAGGCCAGCTGCCAGCCACCGCCAATGCTAGCTGGTGTGCTTTGATGATGATCGCATTGGCTTGTAGTCTTGAAGCTACTTCCACCCGAAAGTGACGACGTCATCATTGTGTTACCCTGGCCGGTAGTCTGACGTGATATTAGAGGACTGCGTAGATCATCTGATGTGTATCCTCCTTCGTTATCTGCATGCTGCCGTGGTTGTTGGTGTTCATTATATGATGATGTGGCGAACACGCTGTTGCTTGTGGTTCCTAATTTGTCATCAGACTTGTCGTGCAAGGTGTCGAAAAGTGAGACAACGGGGTCTATGGAGAGAACACTAGTCTGCTTGCTCAGAGATGCTGCCGAAAGAAAACTAGTGTTTCCAGGTGGGAGGCGTAGGGCAACCATTGAGGAGATTCCTTCTGCCATCAACACTTTAATTTCCTCCTTTTCGTTACTCTGTTTCTCTTCGTCCACCACTTCGTTTGGAGGGCCGATCACGTACTCCTCGACGGCTGTTTCATGCCCAACTTCTAGTCCTTCAACTAGCAATGCCAGTTCACCTGATGCATAAATCCATATATATGCAGATGATCATTAATTACAACAAAGTATATATATAGTAGTTGTATTCAACATATGATCGATCGATCATAACTAATATCAGATAACCCCGGCCCCTTGATTATATATTATGTTACTTCATCTGATCTTCTCATAAATATTTATGAAAAAGAAGAAGCTAAGAAGAAGAAGAAGAAGTGAGCTGACTTGAGACATCTTGGGTCCCACGAAGTCTCTGCAGAACCTGCCTGGCCTCAAGCACCCTCCCTTTACTCATAAGCCATCTCGGAGACTCGGGCAAGTAAAATAGGGTTAATGCAAAGTAAATAAGTGATGGGGCAAATAGAACACCGAGCATCAATCTCCAGCTGGAAGATTCCGTCAATGACATACAGAACACAAAGCTATAAGACAAGAATATCCCGCTTGAGTAGGTGAACTGAGACAGAGTGCTCAGCACACCTCTTATCTCCGGCGGTGACATCTCAGATATATATAACGGAACAAATGTAACTGCCAACCCTATTCCAAATCCATCCAACAGCCTCGCACAAAGCAGCGAATATACGTTTGGAGACCATAGCATTAGAACACCGCTCACAAAATAAAACATAGACGACACAATCAACATTGGACGACGGCCCAGCCAGTCTGATATTCCGCCAGAGCACAACGTGATTAAGGTGGCTCCTATTAGTGACATGGCCACACTTAGCCCTTCCATTGTCGGCTCATTTTCCCATTCGAATTCCTTCTTTATATAGATAATTGCACCTGCATAAATGACAGAATAATGTAATTAATTAGGAGTAATTAAGGTTGAAATTGGAGAATATATATATATATATATATATATATATATATATATATATATATATATATATATATATACAAGTACCAGCCATGGTAGCGTTATCCCATCCTTGTAATAAATTGCCGACTGCAGCGACAATAGCCACAAGCACAGCCGCACTCATCCCCTTTTATATATATATGTATGATTATTAATCCACCTAATTTCTTCACAATTGATATGCTGAACAAAAATCATTAAGAAAAAAAAGCCTAATTAACATGATTAATGATTACATCAATATAATACATGTCAGATGTATATTGATATATATAGACAAGTACAAAAGATATATGTATTGTTGCCAAAATGAAGATGCATATGTGAAAGAAATGGACCTCGAATGAATTCGCCCAACCCAATATAAATAAATGACTCAAAATCTTCAGGCACACCTATCTAAGGCGAAAAGA
>NW_012193059.1:543724-571628 GCF_000504015.1 Erythranthe guttata
GAAATAACATATTATTTTTTTTTTTTCTAAAAATGATGAAATCCTGACTATTACACACTTATTTACAAGGATAATTAGCAAGAACCCCCTCATCTAGAAAAATGAATTAAGGAAACACCCCTCCCAAAAATAATAAGAGAAAACTCCCTTAGCTAATATTCTACCCATATGATATTTTCATAATTCTAAAACTACCCTTAATTGTCTATTATAATTTATAGTCTTTCAAAACCCTAATCTTATTTTTATTCTTTCATCCGCCGTTTTCACGGTCCATCGTTTCTCTTCTTCTCTCTTTTTCTCTTCTCTTCTTCTCTGTTTTTCTCTTCTTCTTTGTTTTTTTTCCTCTGTTTTCTTCGACAATCTTCCGCCACTGCCGCCGTCGTCGCCGGGAGATGGAGAAAGAAAGAAGAGAAAGCACCCATCAAACATTATACATGATTTTGATAGCGATTATGAATTCGAATGCCATGATTGCTACATCGGAGGCTATTAGAGATAAGATTGTCGATTTGTCGCCGGAATCGGATTTTGATGGGTGGTGGTTCTACTTTGGTTGGTGGTGCGAGTTGTGATTTTATTTATTTATTTGTAATAAAAAACCGTCATAATGTTAAAGTAAGGTGGTGATGGTGTGTTGTGGCGGCGGTGTGGTGAGGATGGGGAGGCAGATTTAGGGTTTATTGGTGGACCGGGCGGAGGACGGCGCCTTTAGAGAATTTTGCGCAGGCTGAAACCTTAATCGACTATGTACATGTTCATAGTCGATTAAGCTAATCGACTATACTCTGGCAGTCAATTAAGGTTGATCGACTCCAATTTTTTTTATTTTTTTAAAATTTTTTGTTTATTGATTCCAACTGTATAAATCATTTATAATATTTGTATATTTTTTGTTTTTGTAAAATATAGTTGATTTTGCATTTTTTTCGCAATTGTGATTTATTATGTTTAGTAGCAGATTCTTAATCGACTATGCTTCATCATAGTCGATTAATATACCTGATATAGAAAAACAAAATTAAAAACAAAAAAAAAATATTAAAAAATTAAAGATTTTCCTTAATCAACTACGCTTCATAGTCGATTAAGGCTAATCGACTATGTTTCGTAGTCGATTAAGGAAGTCGATTAAGGCTAATCGACTATGTTTCGTAGTCGATTAAGGAAACTGATACAGAAAAGAACGGGAGAAAAAAAAAATTCGCTCAGCGCGTGATCCAGTGATGATGTGGCGGGCGGGGGCAAAGTTGGAAAACATAATGACTCAAAATGGATGTGGGATTTCTCAAATGGACTGAAATAGTTTGAACCTCTCTTTATTAAAAAAAAATAATGAGAAGGTTTCCTCAAATAGCCCCTAATTACAATACTGCAAAATAATTTTTTTTTATTATATATATATATATATATATATATATATATATATATATATATATATATATATATATATATATATATATATAATATATATTCATATATTTGAGTAGTCCGTCCGTGTATGAATGGACATATGTATTATTGGGTGTATTTGTGGAGCGGGCCAATGGATGGTTTGTTTGGTTAGAATGAAAGCGGCCCAACAACAGAAATTATGTTAATAAAGGGTTAGGCTTGTTTCGGGGGTGATCTCTCTACTAGTAAAAGAGTAAACTTTGAATATTATTACTATTTTAATTTTGGTGTAGAATTAGCGGGTGTAACCATGGAAACGTGGACGAATATGAGATGAAGACAAAGCTGTCTGATTCTATGATTTATTTCCCTTTTCCTAAAACCTTGGAACATCATCATCAGCTGAGCTAAAATAAAATAAATCTTGGAATACAGATGAAGAATGGAGAGAGAGTGGAGGAGTTCACGGCAGGGTATTACGGTTTGTGTGCGGCGGCTGGAATGCTCAGCGCTGGTGCCACCCATCTCGCAATCACCCCTCTCGACGTCTTGAAGGTTAATATGCAGGTCACCACCACCTCTCAATTAATCTTCATTATTTCAGAGGAGTCAGATTATTATTATTATTCTAAATAATTATAATATGTGCACTGCAGGTGAATCCAGTGAAATATAAGGGGATCATGTCAGGGTTTAGTATCCTGTGCAGAGAAGAAGGGGCTCGTGGTGTTTGGAAGGGTTGGTCTAGCAAACTATTGGGATATGGTGTACAAGGTGGATGTAAATTTGGTCTTTATGAATATTTCAAGAACATTTATGGTGATTTATTGGCTGCTGACCGGAGGAGCAGCAATAAAAAGGGTTTGGTATTTTTCATGAGCAGTGCTTCTGCTCAAATATTTGCTGATGTTGCTCTTTGCCCCTTTGAAGCTGTCAAGGTTCGTGTTCAAACCGATTCCACTTTTGCCAAGGGCTTGTCTTCTGGTTTTCCCAAACTTTATGCCAATGAAGGCTTTTATGGGTATTTCATTCGCTCTCTCTCTTTCCTTCCTTCCTTTTACATATTCATTCATTCATTTGTATATCTCATTATTCAATTGCAGATTCTACAAAGGTCTTCTTCCGCTTTGGGGGCGTAACCTGCCATGTAAACTTCTTTACCGAAACGTGCTTGCTTTCTTGTTTATATTGAGATCATTTCTGATCTTAAATGATGTTTTAAAATTGGATTACCTATGAGAGAGACTCTGTTTAGTTTATAATGTTGAACTGAGTTCGTCCCATATAAGAGTGCCACTTCCTTCTTACATAATTAAATCTCTTTTTTTTAGGAATATCTGCCAATAAAGCCCTGTTTAACATAACTAGTACATGATAGTAGTACTACAACAATTAATTAATTTTTGGCTTCGTGTCATTGTTTCAAGCTGTCATCTTTAGTATCATATACTAAATTGGACGATTCTCCTCTTCCTCACTGTACGGCATACCTTATGTTTGGAAAAATCGAGCTTAGCAAGGATGGATTGATGGCACGATACAAGTGCTTAAAAACCTTTCTTTTCGGCTACTACCCACCAATAATTCCTATTGTAATTGGCTTTACTTTGAACTTGTTCCTATGTGGTAGATTGTTATTTTTATACTTGTATGTTTTTCTGCATCTATAGATTTATATTTGTATGCTAACTATAGACTGTTGTGGCAGTCTCGATGATTATGTTTACAACATTTGAGCATTCTGTGGAGGTGATGCATCGAAAAATAATAAAAAGAAAGAGGGAAGATTGCTCGAGAGCCCAACAACTGACGGTGACATGTTTAGCTGGGTATGCAGCTGGAGCTGTTGGTACTGTTATCTCTAATCCTGCAGACAATATTGTTTCATCCCTTTACAATAAAAAGGCTGCTACCATAATGCAGGTATATATATATATATATATATATATTGTGCCCGGGTTTTTAAGTTAGTTATTCACGTACGTAGTCAATTTCATGACCTGGTGGAGTTTCTTTTCTTGTCTTCTTCTCAGGCAGTAAAGAATATCGGAGTTAGGAATTTGTTCACTAGAAGCCTTCCTGTTCGAATTGCAATTGTGGGGCCTGTTGTTACTCTGCAGTGGTTTTTGTATGACAGCATCAAAGTGTTTAATGGACTGTAAGTGTTACTTAACTTTTTTCAAGCTAATTAAGTAGTAATTAACCATCATCTTAGGCCATCTTCCTGTTACGAGTACCAATTAAGTGTATCAGTTTATTGCTTAATTATAAAAGTTCATATGTATTATGGATTGTGCTGTGCAGGCCTGCTAGTGGAGGGCTGAGAAGGCATATTCTGAAAGATGCTGAATTAGTAACACCTTAGTCAATAATGTCAACCTAATAAAACAATTTGTTTTCATGGATATAGAAATATAATATTTTTTAGCAGAAACAAATTAAGATGGTGGAGTTTCGAGTTCTCGTTTAACAATTTTCAAAGGTTTGCTGGTAATGAAGAGATCGATCACCCACCGCCTTCTTTCGAGTTGATATGATCAAACTTGTTTCGGCAAATGCAACCAGTTTTTGTTTGCAGCTGTTGTTGTTGTGTGATTTGTGTAATGTGAATGAATGTAAATATACCCTGTGTTAAATTGCAGTTACAATAATTAGAAATTAGGATTGGTAGAATGGACTACTACTGAAGAAGCTATATTGTATCATATTTGTAGGTAGTAAGTAATAACCAAGTTATTGGTCTACCCACGTTTTCAGTTTTTGTTGACCTGGTCAACTTTGATTCTTCTTGTGCCTAACATTTTAATTTCACTAATCTTTTACTATTCTCCCTATTCAACTCAATTCTCAAATTTATTTTAATTTGGTTGATTTTTTCTATAGCAAATATGTTCCTTTTTTTAGTTAATTGAACGAAAATAATGTAATTTTGTTCTTGGACAAAGAAAGAATCTCTAATAAAACTAAACATTCTTACAAAATTATTTGGCTTAATTCCACTTTGCACCCTTGAAATATACCATTTTGGCACTTTGCACCCTCGAAAAATAATAATAGCACTTTGCACCCTCAAAACACAATAAATCATTCACAATGCACCCTCAATTGAATAATAAAGGCAATTTTATTTTTTCATTGGTGTTTTTCTTTTTGGGGTACAAAAAAAAATTGTTGTTTTCTTGAACCTCAAACCTAATTTCGAGCGGACAAAGTGCGGAAAAATAAAAATTACACCGGATTATTTAAAAAAAACTACATTATCTTACAAAAGAAAAATAAAAAAAATAATCTTTTATCACTAAATTATTCGATTGTAAATCTTTTATGTCACTGTTTGTAAAATATTAGGTGAAAATATTTGGAAGAAAAAATAATTTTCAGATAACTTGATAACGTAATAGATGAATGATTTTTTTCGTAAAATATTTTATTTTGATAAAACAATATAATTTTTAAATATGTTGATGGAATGTATTTTTATTTTTGAACTTTATAGTTTCAAAATGATTGATGAATAAAAAAAATATTTGACATTTGGCATCCTAAAAAAATATCACTACAAATATTAAATTTATATTTTTTAGCTTTAAAAAATCAGTTGGGGTGCATTATGCATGATTTATTGTATTTCGAGGGTGCAAAGTGCTATTAATTTATTTCGAGGGTGCAAAGTGCCAAAATCGTATATTTCAAGGGTGCAAAGTGGAATTAAGCCAAATTATTTTGGTCAAAATCAATCAACCAATCAGCTGTACATTGATTGGTATTTGGTATGATTTTTGTTTTTGTTTTGAATTAAAAAAGAAAAAGAAAAAGAAAAAATAAAAAAAAAGAAAAGGAGAAAGCAGATGGAAAGAGCTGGTCAGCACTCACCCGCCAATACAAATCCACCCTGTCTCATCTTTCTCGGCCATCCATCCCCCATTTCTTCTTACTACTATTTTATTTTTATTATTATATCATCATTATTAATTATTATATAATATTATATAGTTAGTTAATGGAAAAGAAAAGGAGTTCATTTATTTAAGCAATTTAAGGAAGAAGAGAGAGAAATGGATGATGAGCCCCTTTGCCTGAGGTGGTATTCCAGACTATCCGATCGCCTTCCTCAAACGTGATCCACACCACCACATATATATTTATAAACGCGTATTCCACGCACAGCTGACACACACATACTCGTATACGTGCGAGAAGACCTTTGACTCTGTCTCCTCTCCTGTTGTTTTTTTTTTCTTTTCCTGGTAATCTCAAGATCCGGTTTTCCCTTTTCTTCTTCTTTCTCTTAAAAGTACTGTTTCTCTTTTTTTTCCCTTTTTCAAATCTATATCTACATATGTATGATCGGTACGTACGCATCTCTTATCCCGTTTGTTAAACGAATGTATTCATGTTTATTTCTTATATTATTATTATTATTATTGTGTTTGATTTGCTACTGTAACCGAAACATCTCCACCCTGGGTCCGACCTGATTCCACAGTTTTGTTTTATTTTCTTTTCTTTTCTGAGCTGTTTATTCGTTAGCTGAGATTTGGAAGAAAAAAATGTTAATCTTTAGTCTTTATTTAATCCATCTTTTGAAATTTTGTTAATGATATATCAGTTTGAACTTTTATTCCTCCTTTCAGAACTCCGTTTGGATTGATGTGAACAATAACAATTAGACGCATATATTTATTTATTGAGGAGGTGAGAGTAGAAGAGAGAGAGAGAGAGAGAAGGGGAACTCAGGTTGTTTCATGGGCAATACATGCCGTGGATCATTCGGAGGCAAACCTTTTCAGGGCTACAACGAGCCCGAAGATAACTCCAGGCCGAAATCATCATCAGCTCGTTCAAATTCTTCAGACAGTTTGTCCCCCACCAGCTTGACCTCCCAACAACTTGTTGCTCAAGAATTCTCTAAAGACAAAAAGGACCCTAATCACATCAGTCCCAAGAAAGATAACATCATGAGCCGCGGCATCACTAACCAAGCTTACCTTGTGTTGGGTCACAAGACTGCTAATATCCTTGACTTTTATACCCTTGGCCATAAACTAGGACAGGGTCAATTCGGCACAACTTACTTGTGCACTGAGATCTCGACTGGGAGTGAGTATGCTTGTAAATCTATATCCAAGAGGAAGTTGATTTCCAAAGAGGACATTGAGGATGTGAGAAGGGAGATTCAGATAATGCACCATTTGGCCGGTCACAAGAATATAGTCACCATCAAGGGGGCTTATGAGGACTCTCAGTATGTTCACATTGTTATGGAACTTTGTGCTGGTGGTGAATTGTTCGACCGTATCATACAAAGAGGTCACTACAGTGAGCGTAAGGCAGCTGACCTCACTAAGATCATTGTTGGAGTTGTTGAGGCATGCCATTCTCTTGGTGTTATGCATAGAGATCTTAAACCTGAGAATTTCTTGTTGGTTAACAAGGACGATGATTTCTCTCTTAAAGCTATTGATTTTGGACTTTCCATTTTCTTTAAGCCAGGTATACTTACTTCCTCAACGTCTTTATTCTTTCTCTATTCACTTAGGATATGGTGTAAAATGTAAATACATGTTTGGGATGTTGTTTTTATAACTTTATACATGATTTGTTTTGTCAGGTCAGATATTCACGGATGTGGTCGGAAGCCCATATTACGTCGCACCTGAGGTTCTTCTGAAGCATTACGGACCAGAAGCAGATGTGTGGACAGCCGGTGTCATTCTCTATATATTGCTAAGTGGTGTGCCCCCCTTTTGGGCTGGTAAGTTTTTTTACTAGATAAGTTCAGATTCATTTCTTTGCGCCGTGAACTGAGATGATCTTGGGTAACTGTGCGTGCAGAAACTCAGCAAGGGATATTTGATGCTGTTTTAAAAGGGCACATTGATTTTGATTCTGACCCATGGCCGCTGATATCAGAAAGTGCTAAAGATCTTATTCGGAAGATGTTATGCATGCGACCTTCAGAGCGTTTGACTGCTCATGGAGTACTATGTATGTTCACTTTCTTACTATTTCTAGCTGCCAGTACTGTAGTACCTTTTGTTTTGGATTATTAAGATTTCTTTTGTGGGGCTTGACTAATTTAATCATTATTTTCTGGTAGATATCTTGAGTTTATATTTTTCATGTCCCTCTTGAGTTTATATATTCTTCAGTTACATCTTTTTTTCTGTGTGCTGATGATGTAACAGTCTAGATCTTGAATTTCAAAACCATACAGGTCATCCTTGGATATGCGAAAATGGTGTTGCACCTGACAGAGTCTTGGATACAGCTGTACTTTCTCGTCTTAAACAATTTTCTGCAATGAACAAGTTGAAGAAAATGGCATTACGGGTATGTGCTAAGCAAAAATGTTAGTTCTTCAGATGATTTCTGAATATTGAGTTTGTTGTCATGCGAGAAATATTATTTTTAACCAAGTATTATTTTTATCCATCAATTTACACATACATATAATATTCAGGAAATGATATTAAATTCTTCCTCCAGGTAATTGCTGAAAGCTTGTCAGAGGAGGAGATTGCCGGCCTAAAAGAAATGTTCAAGGCCATGGACACTGATAATAGTGGTGCAATCACATTTGATGAACTCAAAGCTGGTTTGAGAAAATATGGATCCACTTTAAAGGATATAGAAATTCGCGATCTTATGGATGCGGTATGTATGCAAACTTTTTCTCGATAGGATATTCTTGGCCTTTTATCTATACACATTGCACATGCAGTTGGTTAAAAAAAAACTCTAATCTTGTATCCATTGTTAAAAACTTCAAGTTCGTTTCAATATTCTTTTTTTTGTACGAGAAAATGATTAACTATAAGGAAGAGAACCTTTTAATCGATATTTACATCATGTTGCTAAAGTTCGCAGTCTATATAGAATACTGTTCCATCTTCAGTGATCTAGAAAATATAGTTGCGGTAGTGGCCCGTAACTAAATTAACAATTAAAATTCACATCTGCAGTGTTAGTTTCATCTCTGCACGTTTACTGAAAAATTCCTATCGATAATCAGATAAGATTCTTCCACATTTGTTGAATTCTTGTTATGTTTGCAGGCTGATGTAGACAACAGTGGGACCATTGACTATGGAGAGTTCATAGCAGCAACCATTCACTTGAATAAACTTGAACGTGAGGAACATCTTTGGGCAGCATTCCAATATTTTGACAAGGATGGAAGTGGTTATATTACAGTTGATGAACTTCAACAAGCTTGTGCCGAACACGGCATGACAGATGCTTTCCTTGAAGATATTATCAGAGAAGTTGATCAAGATAATGTAAGTCATTCTGCATATCGATGTGTCTTATTTAAGTTGACTTTGTATGTGGCTATATTTTTAGAAATAAGCATTTGGTTTAACCTTTAATCACAATCACCAACTTTTAATTTTTCCAAAAGATTTTGCAAAACATCATCTTAGAGTCGTAGATTCTATAATAACTTGAATATACTTTGGGCGCTGATGTGAACAAGCTTCTTCCAAACCATTATTCCAACAATATATATACAAATTAGGAGATTTTTTGCATCAAATATCAAATCATCTGATTGAAACAAATAGCATATTATTACACGAAAAATCATCTTATTCTTAATATATTCCAGTACAGCTCTACTTTGCTCACTTGAACAAATTCAAAAAGTTTGTTTTGTTGATATATGTTCAAATGACTTGCAATTTACAAGTTACAAGTAATCTTCAATGTAAATCATTGAAACTTTTATGTTATTTAGAGCTGGGAAAAAAAATGAGCTGCTACATCATCTTCTCATTTTTGTACTGTCGAGAAAATTTTGTGTTTGATTACTTCTGGATGGGAAGTAGATGGATAATATATTGCTGACTCGTTAAAAAAACATGTTATTTAGGATGGGAGGATTGATTATGGAGAATTTGTTGCTATGATGACAAAAGGCAATGCTGGCGTTGGAAGGCGAACAATGCGTAACAGCTTGAATATAAGCATGAGAGATGCTCCAGGGTCTCTTTAGATTTTCAATTTCAACGTGACAGGTAGTTACCAGCTTTCTGTTATAACAACTATACAAACATTCCCTTTGTTCTTCTTTTAACCATACAAAAAATTATTTGATCTCTCCTCAGTCAAAAATGGATTGTTGAACTTGAGTTTGATATTATCAGGTATACCTGGGATGCGACATCAAGCTCTTAAAACTGTATTGTATGCATGACAGATGGAAGAGCATGTTCTGCAAATAGTGGTATGCCTAAAATGTTGAGATCGACATTTGTTTCCCCGTTGACTCTGTCAAATTCAAAACAGAGGACAATAATTTACTTGTTGGAGTTGGTGTTGCTTTCTTTGTAACTAGAGTTGTGTGTAGTAAACTCCATCATGATGACAATGTGTTATTTGATACATATAAGTATGTTGTAATTTTTCTGTTTTGGAGAGTGAATAGTTGCAGCTGTGAATTGTGATGATGACTTTGGTTTACACTAACATTATTTTGTTATTCTTATTTGTTCTTCCATTCCAGGAGTTGTGCATATTAATTAAAAGAGAGCATATATCAATATCAAATATATTTCTATATATGTATCTGTATACATTTTGTTTTGTCCTTGTTAGATCTTCCAATCCAATCCAGTATCAGTCGAGTACACTTGAGAAAATAAAGCTAGGCTGCACCTGCATGCATGCATCTACACTCGGGTTGCAGTTTCTCTTGCTATTGCTATCTCCTGCAAGTACAGATATATACACGACCCTTTTTAGCAAGTAGCAAGTGGAGACTTTTCACTGCCCGCGTGTATTTTAAAATCGACAATGAAAGAGCACGTTTACCTTAAGGTCTCCTGTGCTTGAAAAGGTGCATTTAGAAGTGATAGCTCGTCCCTCGTCTAACAACCATCCCACCTCACACCAAGTTTCCATCTTGTCCTCGCTGCTTTTCTTCAATGAACACCAAAGTTGCTTGGGAAGTAATATAAGGCCGCCATCATCCTCATATCTGATTGACTTGCACTCGCATTCATCCCCAACTTGTTGGATCATCTTTCACCATCAACACAAACAAACAAACAAACAATTCCATTATGTATAAAAGAAATTAAGCAGTACCTAGTTATTATAGTTAGTGATGATGATATCATACATTGTTAGTTGAAGTATGAAAGGTGGCAACAGCAGTGAGGCCTTCCCAAACACCGGAAAGTTGTGAAGCTTTGAGGGGTTGAGTGGCTGCAAATGCAGAATCACGTATGGCACATCCCCCCAGCTGATCCCCATTCCTAAAGGGACCGTACCATTGCTCAACAAACACACTTATGCTCTTCATTTTCATCTCAGAAGATTGTTCCAATACTTGAATTATCCTAACACGCGACTCTTTGTCACTAGGATTGATCAAGCAGTGCTCCACCTCAATTGATTTTGAATTATTCAACTTATTAGTGGCAATGGAGGAGGGCCATAGTGCTACATAACATCCTGTAGATTGATATGCAAAGGCGGAATTGTGGGGTTGAGTGACACTCACACTCCTCTCATGGATGTTGTACCTGGTGGCGGCATCTGCTTCACATCCAACTGTGGGAAGGAGCTTAATGGTTTTGTAGATGAGAGATGATTGATTTTGATCCGCCAGAGTGGGGCACTGTGTTTGCCAATCGAATACCTTCACCTCCCATTCCCTATATGCCTCCGGGACCACCATTTCCGGCAGCTCTATCGGCTTCCCCTCCACCGTGAAATCAGCCCCAAATCCGTCCCATTCACCCGACACCTTCTCACCAAATTCTGCCCACCCTGCCTCTTTTTTTTTTTTTTTTTTTTCAGTTGATGAAATGAAATTAAAAATAATTAAATGCATAAATTAATGAATCGGTTGATTCCGATTAGAGAAATGATGAGTACCGGTGGAAGTAGATGTTGAAGCAAAATCGTCCATTCCGGTGGTGGTGACGGCGGCAGAGGCGTGCGGAGGAGCGGCGAAAATTGGGGAAGCAGCAGTGGTGGTGTCAGGAGAATTGAGGTTCTTATTGTAAAGAGGGAAAAAATGGAGGGAAGAATGAGTTTTGAAAAAGTTGGAGGAGAAGCGGTGAGGAAGATGGCGGCGCTGTTGGGAGTGGGAAGAAAGGATATTGGTATTGGTGGAGAAGGCGGCCATTGTTAGCAACAAATACTAGAATCTATGAGTGGTGCTTCTGCTAATTTGACTTTGGGATAAGACCATAAGAATAGAGATCCATTCCTTCCATCAAAAAAAAAAACATAGGGGTACAATTGATATTTCACTACCTGTCCTTTTAAGGAATTGTTTTTTCTTATTTGAAGTGGACAAAAGCTAAAGATGACGCTTTTGTAACCAAATTAGGCAGGACACACACACATGGATCTTAATAATTTAACCAAACATTAGGTAATTAATTTACCACTTTCCACAATGTCATAGGGGTGTCTTTACTCAAGAAATTTTTGCCCGTGCGGCCTGATTTGCCCACCAAATCAGTCAGCCTTACTCTCGATTCTCTTCGTACAAAACACACAAACACAAGTCTTTTAAGCCAACGTAAACGAGAACAAGAGTATGCAGCGGAACACAACACACAAGCACGTTTACGGGCAATGCCCAACCTTTATATTAATTTCTCACAAAGAATACAAAGAAGACTAGGGTGCACACACAAAATCCTCACTCAGAATGCCCACAATTGCAATCTGAACTCTCTTATGCTAGATGGGTCGGATTTGTGCACTCATAGCCATATAAGTACAAGGAAGAAGATAGTTTTCACATAAAACTACCTAATAACACTTGGCAGCATACATACTTGACACTTGGCTAACTATTACAAGTAATAATGGGCAGTTTTTCATGCTTTTCAGGCCTCAACCGCGCCGCAACTTCCATCAAAACCGCCCATATAGCTGGTTTTCGAGTCCCATCTTTATCGGGCGCGCGCGCGCGCCCCAAACGGCCCAAAACAACCCGGCCGGTTGCTAGGCAGCCCATCTGCCTTGCCTTTTCCGCCACATTTTGCTTGCCTTGCCAATCACTTGCTAGTTCTTTGCCCACACGGTCATTGGCACACCCGCACATCGGGCTGCCTTCCTTAACTTGCCAATCGGTCGTGCCAACTTGCCCACACTTGTCAAGTCGTGGTCGATTTCCTTCGAATGCTCGTTTGCCCAAGTTCTCGGCACATGCCGATTACTGCCCACGCTTATCCGCATTCGTTGCCGAGCAACGCCCGTGCCAACCACAAGTACTTTCGATCACCGTTCCCACTTGAATCAAGCCGTTCCTTGCTTTTTCGGACAAACACCCCAAATGCTTGCCCAACAATCGACCACTCATTGGCCGATTGTGTGGCTGCCTTGTGCCAACTCTTGCTTGGCACCATTTCTCGGCCATGACTCGGCCACACTCGAATCATAGCCGATTTCACCGACTAAGGGGGTAACACACAACCTAAACAAAATGAGGTTTTTATAAAACATGTTTGTTAACAGCTCAATTAAGCAAATAATTGGTATATCGAAAATTGGTAAATAGGTCCAAATCTAGTGTCTCATTGTGAATATAATAGAGGTCAAATAACTATATATAATTGTGACGTTGCCATTAGCCATGGGCCATGAGATGTAATATTAAATAGCATGGACATAATTCATTTCCACGTCACCCTCAATGCGGATGTCCTGTCCACATTCTCCATTTCTAATTTTTCAAACATTAATTATAATATATATTATAAATTGTTGAATATTAATTACTACCCAATACCAATTATGAAACATGTGCTGAAATACAATATTGCTCATTTTATGAAATACAAACTTTTGTTATTCCATACCATGTTACTATTTGATTGCATTAATATAAAATATCATCTATCAAAATATATATTTTATATATACTAATATATTTGCACACCGACCTCAATTACTATTTATTTAATTTGACCGACGTGTGTAGTGTTTTCAACCCGACGTCAGAGTAAAAAGGCCACGCAGTATCATTGCCGACACATTAAAAAAAACGTTTCATTTTACTGCTAAATCCAAAATAACTAATTATCAAAAAAAAAAAAAAAAATCCAAAAATAACTATTCCGCAGAATACAATACACAATTTTTTTACATAAATGAACCAAATTTACTAGTAGAAATGAATCAGCAAATCACAAATTATGAAATTAATGTACTTGTCCAGCAAATTGAAAATAATAAGCAACAACACCATTGTACAATTCCCTGTCGTGCAGTGTTTTTTTGTTACAAAAAGAATTAAGAAATTACAAACCGATTACTAAAAACAATTGAAACATTCATCATAAGATAAGAGTATCATACAAATTGATTCTATATGCATATTATATATATAATATATATATATCAAAAAATCACACGTACGCGCAAAGGCCTTGATCCATTATATCCTTGATCGATCTGCGTAATTCCATCTACTGCTCTGACGAAAGATCGATGATTTATTGGGGGACTAGAATAGAATGTAACTTTAACACGGATCGGAACGGAGGATCATGATTGGCTTTTTTATAATCGGCGGCGGGCATCAGGCCTGGTGGTGCCGTCGTCGAAGTTTTTGGAGTAGTTGAAGGAATCGTAGCGGAATGTCTGGGGGAGACCGACATTGTCGGAGCCGACAAGCTTGCGGCGGAGCTGGGAAGTGACCTTGTAAAAGACGTGGCGCCAGCTGCCCTTGCTGTGGGTACCTAGGACGGCTGTTTCTTCCTCATTCATCTCCAGATCTGTGGCGAATGTTGGTTTTCGAGACAGGATCCAGCCGCATCCCCATTCCCACCACTTCCTGATCGAACCGCCGGCCATTGATGATATAGACTTGGAGCGGCGGAATGCCCATGCGGCGGCGGGGGAAGAGGATGACTGGATCTTCAGGTTTAGTGAGAGAGACGAGAGCCTCCGGCGGATTCCAGGAGTAATAGTACTGCGCTCTTCTTTCGTTTGTGATTGTGAAAGCGGAAGCGATTGCTTTCGCTGCAGCTGGAACACGGAGCTCATTATCGATTATTATATATTCGAATAATATTAATTGAATTGATCGGAATGAATATCAAACTCTTGTTGTGCCGAAAACTAGATACCTAATTAATTGGCCGGATCGGAAGAGAGAGAGAGAGAGAAGGGAGAAGAATTGAGAGATCTAGAGAGAGAGAGAAGGGAATAATGGTTGAATGTCTCAATCATTAACAGAGGAGAGAAAATGAAACAAAAAGGAGGTGAGATGTAATGCTCACAGCTGCGTTACAGCCTGTTTTATTCCAGGTTACAACACAACCATATGCGCTGTTACCTCCAATTTCTACTTTTTTTTTTATCCTTAATTTATTCATCCTAATTTAATCAACTATACTATTCTAATTCTTTCTTCCCCCTATCTTAGGAAAATTAAACATGACAATAATAATTTTATTGATTTTTTTGTTAACTTTTCTAATAAATTGCTCTAAATATCAGCAACATTTCTCACCGAGTTTTTGGGTACCTGATTAAGTGCTTCAATTTGAATTATCCTAATTATTAATCATTGAATTTATCTGATCTTTCATTTGGCCTGACTTAAATACTATGTTAAATGACCATCGCTACTAAAAGTTTAAACTTTTAATGAAATGTACCATCTAATATTAATATTTACAACACAAACAACTAGATGTGAGCGGTGAAATGAGCAAGTGTCGACGCGTGAAAGTTTGGGTTGTACATATTGTTTGCCGACACCTCCTAAACCGTGTCAAACTTATGCAATTATTATTTTATTATTATACAATTCTACTCATTTTGTTAAGCCTATCTATGTTGGGTCGTCTTAACTGGGCATATTTTCAATGATTCAGATGTGGGCTAATGCCCAATACAAGGATCTATACGTAAGATTTTGAGCTCGATTAAAAAAATGATAAAATATGTAAAAAAAATTAAGCTAATCAAGCTCATTTCCTATTCAATTTGATTAAAATTTGTTTGAGTTCGACTCAAGTTCTTATTAAACCAAGCTCTAACACAATTTAAAAAACTCAATAAAAATTCAAACAAGTTTTGACAACAATGTGTGTTTGGTTCGACTCGAGTATGAATTTTCTTACATGTCCATCTTTGTGGGGGTAAATTCAATATAAATCTTCTAGATAATGTGAAATATTCTCTAATTTGTACTCGTTTTGTGCAAAAATACAGTTTCAGGTGCACTACAATCTGATATTTGCAAGCCTAGAGACGCATCTTATGATCACCTCTTTCAAAATGTAGAGTTCGAATGAGGTAAAACGAGTACAAATTGGATATATTTCATATATAATCTAGAAGACTCTACTAAATTTAGATACGCAAGGGTGGACATGTAAGAAAATCCATATTTGATGGGTGGTTGTAATTCCCAAATATGAAAGATTGTTTTCTCTTAATTTGACTTTACTTCAAGGGATAACCGTAATTTACTATTTTTTTTATTTTACTCATATCACTAATTTCTATTTATTTAAAAACAAAATCTTAGGGCATAATAATATTTGTTGAAAAATCTGCCCAATTGAATGGACCTATAAAAATGTCGAGAGTGACAATTTCCGGCGCAATAAAATTCAATAATGTTTTTAGGCCAAATTTGGTCGTCTCTCCTTTCACCGTTTTCAAACATTTGTGCGTGTCTATATCGCCTTCTAGGCGGAGAGCACAACATTACATTGAATAAGAATTAATGGAAACTTAGACAAATTACAAATTTATTCAAATACAACACAGCGATACATTCTTCATTTCTCTTTAAAATAGTAATGGCAGTAGAATATAAATAAATTGTACAAAAGAATAGACGACAAAGAAGAAATAAAAACATTATTATTATTATTCCCCTTTATTTACACGATTTGTATAATTTGAGTTCGTGTTTTAAAGTATGAGAGAGTAGTAAAACAGAAACAATGATCTCCCAGGATTTATATAGAGGGGATATCTTTGGTTGACCTGTTGTACTTCATATGGCTCTTGACAAGCTGGCCAGCTGCAATTGCTGACAGCAGAGACAGCTCTCCAGCCAGAACTGAACCAGCAACAATGCACGCCAACTGCCTTGCGTTCGATCCTGGAGCCTCCATACACGCTCCCTTCACTCCAAGCAGGTTCAAACATGCCGACTGCGAAGCCAATTGGGTCCCACCTCCAACTGTCCCAACCTCAATCGAAGGCATCGTCACTGACACGTGAAGATCCTTCCCATCATTAACAGCTTCCATCATTGTTATGCAGTGGGAACTCTCAATATTTTGTGCAGGATCTTGTCCCGTCGCTATGAACACTGCTGACACAATATTGCTAGCATGAGCATTGAACCCACCCAGAGCTCCTGCCATGGCCGAACCCGTCAGGTTCTTCAGCATGTTCAGCTCCACCAATGAAGCTACATCAGTCTTGAGCACCTTCTTCACAATCTCCTCCTTGATGATGGCCTCGCACACAACCGATTTTCCCCTCCCTTCAATCCAGTTCACTGCAGCAGGTTTCTTGTCCGAACAGTAGTTGCCAGAAATTCCGATAACGTCCATGTCAGGGAACTGGTTGTTGAGGAAGTCTATGACATTCTGGACACCTTTAGAGACCATGTTCATCCCCATGGCATCCCCTGTGCTGCAAGTGAACCTCATATACAGGTTCTTACCCGCGATGGCACACCTGATGCTCTGAAGCCTGCCGAATCGGCTGGAACTGTTGAATACAAGGGACAAGGCCTCGAAATTGAGAGGATTCTCAAGGAAGAACTTCAATTCTGCAGCCCTCTTTGCCGTGCCGAATCTGACAACAGGAGCCCTTGTCATTCCATCCTTGAGGAGGACGCTGGTGGCTCCTCCAGAGGCATAGATGGCCTTGCAACCTCTGTTTGTGCTTGCCACCAGGCAACCCTCCGTCGTGGCCATGGGAACCGAGTACTCCCTTCCATCCAACAATAGCGGTCCTGCAATCCCAACCGGTATCTGAACGTAACCCACGGGCATTTCACAACACTGTCCCAGTATGGCCTCGTAATTGAAGCCTTCCAGTGGCAATCCGGTGAGGGATTTGCCGGTGATACGCTGCAAGGCCTCACGGCGGATGACGGCGGCGCGGCGGCAATCTCCGAGCTTCGATTCTAGGGAATATGAGGGGGTCTTGCCCTCCACCACCGACTTGACTATCTCCTCGTCCTCCTCGGAGGAAAGGGGAATGGCATCATCATCAATGATTTTTTTGTTGAGTCTGGGGGATGAAAGAAGCTTACAATCGTCGGATTGAGCGGCGCAGGGGACGGCACGTGTATCCTCCTTGAGCATCAATCTGTCGTAATCGATAATTTCGTCTTCATCCATAAGATCTTCTTCATCGGAAGAGCGGGGAATAACGAGTGATTGGACAAATCCGATACCGAAGAAGCCGAGGAGATAGATGAAGGAGGCAACGAAGGTGACGATGGCGGCGATCTCAGAGAGGGTGACGACGTGGAGGGGGGTGGAGTTACGGATCTTCTCTCGCCATCGGAGGAGCAAATAATAAACGACGGAGAAGAAGAGAGTGAAGAAGACGGCATTGGTGAGGTATAGAGGGAGGGGGAGGGCGTCGGAGGCCTTGACGGAGTCGGAATCCTTGCGTTGGTCAACGGAGGCACCTTTCATCGATCGGCGGCGGGCTTCCATCCTGTCAATATCACTGGTGAAATTGATAATGAAAGAAAGGGGGATGGAGTGAGGGGGTGAACTGTAACTTGTATTCACCCTTTCCCGGCGGCGGATCGAGAAAAGGGGCGGTGTATGTATGAATGTATGTATGTATAGCTGATTAATAATATTAATTGGGAAATTTTGGAGGGGTGAAGGATAAGTGAGGAGGTATTAGTTATTATATAGAAGGAATAAATAATGTAAAATAATAAATGAGTTTGAATTATTTGGTTTGTACGTAGAAAATGAGATGCGTAGGCGGTTTCCTTTGAATTCCGGTTTTTGGCTCCACCCATGACTCCTAATTTTCATTTATTAATTAAAAAAAGTAAAAAGAAAACGTTTTTTCCCCCACTCCAATTTTGACTACTTTGCCACATCCAATTCCATTCTAATTTTATATTATATATTTGCTGCCAAAACGCCGTGTTCCAAAAAAACATGTCTCAGGTACAATTCCACTATTATAAATAATTCTATTAAAAAAGAAATTCAAAATGAAAGTGATTTCATTGGATTTAAGCAATGCATCTTCTGTATCAATTTTAATTTCCAATCAAATATAATTCAGTAATGGTGGGAACCAAACTTAAAATGTGATCATTTTTCTGTGGTGAGATTTGGACTGCCGTAATAATAAATAGGGAGATTTGTTAATGGAGCTGTCCGTTGCCGCTGATTTCAACGTGGAAAATATTATTGGTATTGAAATTATTGTTACAAAATTAACTTTATTGGACTAGAGAAATACTTGCAATAATTTATCTATTTGGAAATTAGTTTTTTGACTCTGGTTCATGGCGTTCACAGTATGCTTAATTAATTATTCACAGACCACAATACCTGACTTTTTTGGTTGTTAATATTTGGTCTCAGTTGGCCGGCGCCAGTTTTCTTCAATTTATTTATTTTTTATATGAAAATTATGATATACTCCCTACTTTCTAAAAAATATATTTGATTAGATGTAATTAATAATATTAAAATATCTGGTAAGCTATAACTGAGCTGAATAAACTTAACGGCGAATGAAGACCGCCATCATTAAAATTTCTTGTCTTTTGAACCCACACGACTTTATTTCTTTCCTCATCACGTGATGTTTACTCCTGAAACTTCTCTCATAACATCCACTTCATACTTTTAAGTTTTGATAATAAGGTAAAAACTTAAATGAACTTTAAAAAATATGTGTTTTCTTTTTTCATAAGAAAAATTGATTTTTACAAGAATCGTACAGAAAATTAACAAGTTAGAAAGAACATTTACAGCAAAACTATGCATCAATATAATCAAGAACAGAAAATCAAGTGCTGAAATAAATGTTTTCTACTCCAATGTAATTAAATAAAATAAAAAACATTTTGCCTTTAGATCCAGTGTACCTTGTATCGTATGATGCAAAAATGAGGGTTTGGTTAAAACTCAAAGTTATTTACTGTATATTGAACAAAACGTCACTTCATTACTATTGGACCTATACATGACCGAAATACGCTGCTTAGAAGTCGCTGCACTTCAAGTGAACAATGCTCACTTCGAACAAGATCTGTCAACAAAGGAAATAACTGCGACACATACTTTGTAAAACAATCAGTTTCTAGACTAGATAAGATCCTCATCACTGTTAGAACTAAAGGCGTGCGTGCTGCCAACTCCTCCTTCTTGGCTGAGCCTAATGGCAGAAAACAGTGTACCTCAGCCTTTTTTATGCATCCAAATCCACTACATTCAAGGTATCTCTGCAACACTATCTTACATACAGACACAAGCTCCGCTTCAACATTCTTCTCCTCCGGCAAAGATGGACTGTTCATGAGTAAATCGTGCAGAAAGTTCAAGTAGTTGTTGTAAGCCTCATTTTCAAAGTGAACCAGGGGTGGATCAGAAATCTCCAGGATAGTGCATATTTTATCCAACTTAACCAGTAATGTTGTTTGAGAGTTCAATTCATGGGAGTGAGATGAAATTGATGAATATATTTCAACAAGGATACCGACAATGTTTACAGATAAGAACTTCCAATGCATCTTGTAAAGATCACTCACCACCTGTGAGCAAGGAGAATGAATATAAGTCAGGATGAAATTTCTAGCAATATTCAAAATCAACCAATTTGAGACAAGTAAGATTATGTTTTTCGATCATAACTTCTACTATTGGTTACTGCTATGAATGATATGATAATACATGATTTTAGATGACATGGTCAATCAACACAATATCTAACAAGTAGCTGGTCCGTATTTAAGGATTCTCCTTTGTAGTTGGGAGATGGTCATTCAACACAAGATCCATGTTATGTCGTCAGTCCTTATAGTCATAGAAATTCTTAAAGAACTAAAACAAGAATAAAGATCGTCATCTTAGTCCTCCAAACATGTATATGAAGAAATCAAAGGTGTTGTGAAGTGGAATAGGCTGTGTTTAACATGTTGAGCTCGTCATACTGTGAATAACATAGTTATAGCAGAGTCTTTGCAACTGAGAACATGTCGGACAACTATAGATGTGTCGGCATAGTTAGTATTAATCATACAAATTATACACATACATATGAGAGAGAGAGAGAGAGAGAGAGAGAGGTAAGGAGAACCTGTATAATAAGTAGCTGAAGAGCTATATGTACTTTCATCCTTGAAATAATATAAGCGGCAGTTTGCAGGTTGTCATCCTCAGAACCATCTTTAATTACTCCACGGCCAGAAGAGGATTCTATTTCATCATTGGGACGAGTAACATCAGGTATCTCAATGGTGTCCATGGTTTTCAAAAGCTTTACAAAACCAGGCAAACTGGATCCAGCAGCTTCTCTCAAACATAGAAAGATATCTCGCCAATCATCTTCTGAAAGTTTACCTCTCAAATCAGCAGCCAAACGCATCAAAGCAGCCACCCCTGCACTCGAGGGACCTTGACCTTGACTTCTTATGAAACCCACCAATATGGATACCACTTGATGCAGTTGGGCCCTCACCAAATCAAAGAACTGGACAAACAAATCGATGAGACACTCCGCTGCCACTACAGACGACTCAGAGTCCCATATACTCCCACCATCAGGATGTAAGGGTCCAGAAACTGGGGAAAAGCAACCCTCCTCCTTATAAGCCTCTTTACTATCCAACGGGAAACCGAATATTGGAAAGATCTCACATTTGAAAATATTTGCCCAAAATGACTGGGTGAAAAGGTGACCGTGGTCCTTCAAAATATTAAAGAGAACTTCCAAAGCACTTTTTCTGATGGCTGCTCTAGGATCTGATGTCAATTTAGATAACCCTGAAATATTATTGAAAAATATGTTCAGACGCTAAACTGCACAAGTACTAATGAATTGAATTTGTTCCCCACCAAGGGAGTGAGGTGCAGATGGGAAAATGATGTCACTTATTCAAGAGAAACAAACAACCCATACAAATGTCCATATCTGGATATTTTTTATGGTCTGCATCTGTATTCAAGTCAAACAAACCCATGAGAATTTTATGGACACTGAGATTGTAGGAGTTATGCTGAAGATACAAACATCTAGATCAGATAAATACAAGAGTGTGCTCTAGCTCCACACTGATTTTAGTAATTCTCAGTTCAAATTCAATACCTGAGAGTAAAGGAACCCAGAAAGACATATTGTCATCCTTTTCTACACATGTTTCACCATCCAAAGCACTGTCCTTCACTATTGGAACGCATGAATCATCCCCCTTACTTTTATCATTGGAAGCAAGTCCACCATCTGCAAGTTTGACAGCACAGAACCGGAGAAAAGCAATAGCATTGAGGCTGACATCACTGTTGAATCTACTATTTGTGAATGTGATGAGGCATTTAACACAATCAGTAAAAGTCAACGCTTCTGTCTCAGTTATGTAGGGAAAATATTCTCTCACTATTTTTTCCATTGTTTCAAAAGCCAATAAAACTATGCTCTTCCTTTCATCAGCTGCAGCTGCTGTGAACACCTGCAAATGTAGAACAGTATATCTGATAGGCAAACTTTCAAGTATGAGGAGTATAACAGTGTAAAGTCTTCAGAAGAATGTTTTAAAGATTATGATCTGAAAAGAAGTTGCAATCTTAAAGAATTTTTTTAAACATTTACGACACTTATTCATTGGGCTGTCGCTACAATCCACACCTTCTAATACAATCAGCTATAATCACACAGAATTTCAAGATAAAGCCACACTGGAGGCTGACAAGTGACTAAAACAAAAACTTTTGTGGCATTCCAGTGGAGGTATTTGAAGAATAAAATATCAGCTGTGAGAAAAGACCAAGTTATAGAGTCAGCTGGTCCTGTTACAGTATAAAGAAAGCCAGAAGTATCCAAACTCCAACCATACCAACACCATATACAGTTAAAAACAACCCACACCATATTCCCACCACCACCATGTGCACAAAACAAAACTAAGTGAAGAACTTGAACTGTGGAGAAAAGAGTGACATAATTAAGTGCTCACTTGCATACAGAAAATGTGGACTCTACCGATCAGAAAATTAAGTAAAATCTATGTACATGTAAAGGAAACATTACCATGAAAACACTTTTCCATCCAGATTTTATGTTATTGACCCGGCTGAGGACCATTTGCGAGATACATCGAACTATTAACTCTTTGATCTCTGTCGAACAACTTTTTTGCATCACAACGGCAAATGGTCTCAAAAATTCATTTTGGAAGTTATAGTTTGCCAGTTCTTCTCGCTCCAGGAATTTCGAAGCGAGCTGCCGCAGCGAATCCATAACAAAGATTGCAACAGAGAGATTTTCTGACAGACCAACTGCCACAAAAAAATCTGACAGGACACTCCATATCCGAGACCATACAAGCCTTATGCGATTCATGTTGTAGTGCCTACAAAACAGAAGCATCAAATGGTTTTTTGAACTCCAATCTCGAATTTCTCGAGCATATTAGTAAAGACTGAAGCATCACTTCAAAATCAGGAAAGAATCTTACGCAACTTCCACGATTTTGGTGAGGCTAAACACACGTGGATCGGTTGGAGACTGCAGTTCCGACATTGAGACTTTGCAGAGGGCCTTTACAAAAGCTACTATAGCCTCACTGTTTAACCTCTGGCTATGAGCAAAAATGTGGTTTAATTCAAAATTTCCTATTTGATCAAGCAAATACAAGTTTGAAATGAAGTTATTGATCTGCTCTGAAGAAACAAGACCGGGGGATTTTACTCCGGCAGAGGTGCTATCATAAGAGCCACCTCGAACAACTGCCATTACAGCTGGATTCTGGAGTGTTCCTTTCTTCTTCAACGACGGATAATTCGCATTATTTTTTGTTCTCTCTTCAGATTCAGAATTACTTGTATTAAGAAAGGATGCATCAGAAGGTGCTCCCTCTCCCAAGAGCTGCAGATGCTCAAATCGGGATAAGCATGTCAAAATATGTTCCCATGCTTCCTGGAGGTTATTTCCATCTTCGATAGCAATTGATATGATAGCCTGCCAAAACAACAGAGTTTTCTGCTGTCACTTCTATAGCAAGGGGAAACAGCATTATTTTTCAAAGTAAAATGATGAACTCATACAAGCAAGCACTAACTGCACAAAATTTCTTGAGCATACATGAGACACTAATCATCAATAGTTTAACCCCAAGGGTGAAATGGACAAATACCTTGACAGCATCTACATTTTTCTGCTTCATATCTGCAGCACAATGGAGGTAGGTAAACTTAGCCACAGTGGTAACGAAAGCATCTCTCTGGGTCTGCATACCCATCATAGAAGTAACATGCACAGCATGTCGAATTCCCTGCAAACACTGAGAAGTAGCTTCCTTGTCATCACTCTGGTCCAGAGTAACACTAAATGCAGCAAGCATTGGGCCCCAGCAAACTTCAACCATGAACCTCAATATTGTAGGATCTAGTACAGCATAGTAAACAATCCTGCATCCGGAAAAAAAAAAAAAAAAGATTGAAAGCATATGCGTAGTGGGTGGCATACCAGAAAACTAACAGAAAAAGAAACAAGCATCATAACCTAGCAAAATTATCATGCTTAGAGGATATTATCCCTCTCAAACTGCATGTATAACCACTTTCCACTGATAGACATCCATATAGGCATTTCAATTTCATATTCCAGGTAGGTCCTAACTAGTCTACAATAAACAGAGGAAGGATCATCCTGCTCAAACTACCGCTCTCCACTGACAAACACTGACAGAGGTATTTTCTTATTCCAGGTCTAAGGTTCTAATTAGTCTAAGCAAAAATAATCAAATAGAGGCAAAAAGAAAGTGAGCCTATTATGTGGAAGCATGATCTTACTCTGATTTGGAAGATTTTGCTTTAAACTGCTCTTGGATATGCTTTAGTAAATTTCTGTTTGCACTCAATGGTTTTTCTTCTGTCTGCTTCCATACCAGATTGAGAATGCCATCCAAGCCCAGCAGCTTATTCAGGCTGTTTCCTTGTTTGCTTTGGGGAACAGAAGACTCAGCTTTCATCTTAATCTCATTTTTCACGATTTGATCGTACAGCGCCCCCAAATAATCTTCAGGTAGATCTTTGCCATCATCAATCCCTCGGTTATTCCGGATGAAATCAGCTTTGGTCATCTTAACAAGCCAAATTCAATCTCAATAGTCAGAAATAAGATCGTACTTAATGCGGCGGTAATAAACTAATATCTATGGATAAAGGATAAACCAATCCAGTATGAGCATAACATTGAACAGTTTTAAGTTCCAAATGTTCCCAACTTCCAACGAAACCAGTTAAAAACTAGAATGTATGAGATCCACCTTATTATTTGGTATAGGATCCCAATATATGGATACTTGAACACTGTCGGATATCATAAATCTTGCTGCCCTTTCTATTTTTAAGGTTGAACCAATGTCAAATGTAATTGGAGTTTTCAAAATTTTAGACGCACAGAAGACTACTGACTTCATAACTTTGTCATTATATTAGTGAATCACTCAATGTATTGTATTGCAGAACGAAGAAGTTGAAAAACTACTAAATCCTAAATAATCAATTGAACTTTATGCCCTCGGATTGATTTTAGTTTAAATGTCAAGAAAGCTAATGGCGTGCAGGATTGTCATTGATTAAAAAGGGCATAAGATAAGGGTGAACTACCACAAGGGGGAGATTTACCGTTACTAAAGGCTAAAGCTGCATAATGACTCAGCTTTGGTTGGCCTTTATTTGGTTTATAGTCCATGGTTTTAGGAGATAAAATTGGCTTGGAGTTGAAATGCGGAGAAGAATCATACCCAAGATACAGTTCTAGAAAGTTTATTTCGAAACAAAAGGATTTAAGATTTAGTCGAATAAGACTGAATACATTGAGTGTAATTCTAATATAATTTGGACTACATGCGTAGGAATAGCGGAAATCAAGAAATATATTCAATGTCTATGGTTAAGAACCACTTTTTATATTATCTTGCTATTTAACACCAACTAAAGAAAAAAAAAAGGAGATATCAGTACAACTGTTATAAACCTATCATTTTTGTCGTATAAGGCTGATCTGTTGCATAGTCAATCAGTTATATAGGAAACTAGGACGAGAATAGCAACATATACGCGGCTATTAAAACTAGCCAAAATAAGGATGAAGGCATTTGATTTAAAAAATATTAATCCCAAATTACATTGTATGAAATTTAACCCTTGGAGATTGCACTGGGACACAGTGAAAAGGGATATATAATCCATGTAACCTAGGTTTTATTGAATTTATATGAGTAAATTGATGAGAAAATCTCATGCACACTTGTTTGAGGAACTTCAATCTTTCAAAAAAGCCAGAGTTGCATGAGATACAAATAAGGAAAGATTCTCTGGAAGAGTTTAAGATATCAACAGTTTATAAACTGATGAAGATGATAATTTATGCAAAACCTTTTGAAGTTAAACTTAAAGGAAAGCAGGGTATTAGTGACGCTTTCACCCTCAATATTTATAAAATTTACTTTTAACTGCGTAAGAAACTAACAATATCGAGTTGTTGGCATAACGGGAAATACTTAAATTAATCTCAGATTTTTTATTAGGCAGCACGACATATGGACTATCAAGTAAAGGAAGTGGAGTAAAACTAATTTGATACTTTAAGGAATAATTGCAGAACAGAAGAGAAAACTCAAAATTTTAGAGCAAAGTATCTGAAACACACCTTATCCTTTACCATACTATTATGGGCATCAGTATTGAGCATTATGACCGAGTAAGCAAGCACGTAGGCCGTATCTGCACTTGTGAATGAGTTCGGATTGCATTTACAATAGCGTTCAGCAAATTTTTCCATGATGCGGTCAATCTTTTGTGCTTCTCCAGGTAACCTAAATCCTCTTAGAAAGAATCTGATTGCATCACCAAAGCCCATGTTTTCAAAGTTGAAGGAATCTACATATGCATGCATAACTTTTATAGAAAACTCCTCTCTTTCACCAAAATAATCGCCAATCATACTTTCATTCAGGCCAGAAGCACTTTTGAGAAAAGAAGCCACTTCTTCAGGAGAGCTGCCAATTTTTTTGGTGCTTATTAAGAACTCGATCCCCTTCGAAGGTTTTCTATTGAACAGTGCAACACCTTTCTGCATTGATCCCATTGACAAAAATATTAGAGTAAACCATGACATTCTAATATTAATACCTAAATGAAAAACCACAAAATTGTAGTATTAGTAATTAATACACATAAAACCATTTTATGACACTCAGCACGCTAAATCGCCAGTCAATAAAAACTTATTCTGCAAAAGAATTCATGAGGATATAGATGAATTCGCTTGGAAGTATAATTGATAAGCAAACCTGAATTTCTATCTTATAAGCTCTACGCTGCTCCAATGTTGCAGCATTGCTAAATTCAGAATTTGATTCTGGGTGCAGCTCATAATCAGCACTGTTTGCATCTTCGAGGTAAGTGTGATTCTCAGTCAAATTTTCACTATCAAAAGATTTTGGTGGGTTAAGTTCTCCAACTTTCAGCTGCTGGTCCATCCATGATCCCATTGACTTGATAATTCTAACCAGGCATTTTACTGATTCGTGACGAAACGTCATATCTTGGCCAGGAGACAAAGAAGTAACTGAGCCAGGTGGTGGACCTAGAGCAGTTTTCAGAAGCCCATTGACAGTCCTGCAATTATCATAAGAAATTAATGGGGTTGGCACTCATATTTACTACAACATTAAGCTGCTAGAACAACAGAAAAACAACTAAACAAAAACTGGTGCAGCTAAATCTACATAGGATGGGAAGATAAATAATTTCAGGACAAAGGAAAAGCAAAAGGAAAATCTAAACCTAATCTTCTGTACCTTTCAAATATGTTTGGAGCGTCCACATCACAGTCATAGTTGACAAAAGCATCAACAATAACCTGTGAATCCTGAGAGATTTTATCCAGTAAACTCAAAACAGTCATCTTCTGTAGGAAACTAGGTTGAAGGACATTCTCCAGTACACGAAGAATCAGCATGGGAAAAAAAACTCCAATCTCTGATTTCAACCCAGACCTAAATTTCGATAGTAGGTTCCAAAATATTGAACAAAGAAGTTGAAAAACAGTCATAACAGACAGTGCACTGTTCTTCAACAGTGACATGCATAGATATTGCTGACCGCATAAGAAACCTGTTAAGAAAAGAACATATTAGCTATCTCTACAAAACATCATGCTCCTCGTTTACAGGAAAGAAAAATCATATTCAATATTTCCTGAGAACGATTTAAGAAATTAAGATTATCCGTCTCAAAGTGCATATTACAGTCCAGCTGCATCATTATATGTTATCTCG
>NW_012193059.1:571728-586719 GCF_000504015.1 Erythranthe guttata
ATCCTCTTCACAGAAGCATTAGTCTTATATTGATCTATTGTATTTGAAACTACTAGAAGTTCTCCTTTTTTGCAGGCAATTCCGGTTTAACATGGTTAATAGTGGTTATTCAAGACATTCGACTTAATTAAATATTCAATAGCAGGTATCTAGAGAATAAGAAACTTTGTACAAGTTAGCACTTGCCTCTCATTGGTACACCAGATTGGACCTGCATTGCCAGTGATGACGTTCAAAAGCTCTAGAGAGAGAATTTTTCCTCTCAAAAGGATCTGATCATCGGGATTCTCCTGTGACGAAAATTTCATAGATAATTTGCATAAATTCTTGTAGAGCATAAAACCATCCTCTCTAATCTTACTGTACCCGTCCAGTTCGGCGGCAGCCTCCTCAGCAGATTTACCATACTCTTCACCACCACCGGCTTTTTCTTGCAGATCCAAGGACAACTTTACATTAGGAGGGTTATCCTTGGCCTCGACAATTTCACTGATGAAGTTCTGGGCAAACTGTATAGAACTTCCTTCGTTAAGATTCCTATCAGCAAACTCCAGCAATTCGAATACAGAGACAGTCTTGAAATCAACTAGCATTGAGTTATGTTCGACCCTGGTGAAAACAATAATCATCATCTGAGCAAGAACAGCCTTGGCACAGATCTGGTTGGTGCCACTATGACCACCTAGGTACACATTGTAGCAGGACCTAACGACATATACAAGGCAATCACCGCGGATATAGATGCACGGGGATCGGACAGCAGATAGCAGGACCTTGAGCACGGCAAGCTCAATGGACTCATCATCTAGGGAAGCACATTTGCAGACGGAGTCAATGAGACGGAAAATAATCGAGGAATTATTATTATTATTATTATTATTATCATTGATTTCGCAGCCACGGATGAGACCGAAGGAAAAAAGTCGGAAGGCGCAATCGAGAGCAGGCTCGAGAACCTTGGGGTAGGCCGACTCAAGGGCCATGATGAGAGGCTGAAGCAGAAAATCAGCATCGGAAGAAGATAGGCCGTAGAGCGGGGAGCATGAGGTGGGATCGGAGGGATCATCGGACAGAGAGTCGAGCTTGTCTAGGACAGATTTACAGGTAGATACGAGTTGAGAATGTTTCCTCCATGCCACATTCTTGATGATCTTGTCCAATGAAGGACCAAGCACCCACCCACACCGGGACGCACCACCTAGGGTTTGCGACGCAGACATCGCTCCACCTTACATTCAGCGCTACCTAGCTGCCTGGCGAATCAATTCCTCGCCGGCGATGTGGAATAACATACGGCCTCAATTATAATAAGCAAAACAAAGAAGAAGAAGAAGAAGAAGAAGAAGAAATTTTCAAATGGTGTATAAGCTGCATCAGCATCTGTGACAGTGCGGATCGATACATGCGATAATCGGGGTTCGGATCCGCCTTTTCTTACCTTCTTTCTTCTCTATTCCTTGCTCGAATCAATTTATTTTTCTTTCTTTGCTAACCGGTCAACAGGAAATGAAATCTAAATATTTTTATTTTATTTATTTCATTGATTACATTTTTTGGAAATTACATTTACTGTAGGATCAAATTATATTTTGGAAATCTGTTTTAAGAAATAATTTAGGGTTTTTGGCACTTTGCACCCTTGAATTACACCATTTTGGCACTTTGCACCCTTAAATTACAAAATTGGCAGATTGCACCCTTTGAACATAATTTGTTTGGCAATTTGCACAACAAATCACTTTTGGCTTAGAAAAATTACCTGCAACTTGTAGAAAACCTGAAAGATGGGCAAATTTGCAATTCTCTAATTATCTATCATCTTCCCCCAAATCTTAATCATTGTTCCACCATTTTTATATTTCATCATATTAATCAAAAAATTCTAAATTCTTCTTAGTCGTTTCTATTTGCCATAATATGTAAATTCTGAACTAAAACTCAAGAATGACCGGAATATATAGACAAGAGTCCGATAACACACCTTCAGAAAATCAAGTTTTATTCCATGATAACACAATTTATTTTTATTTTTTTATAATTTTGCAGATTCAAACTATTCAATGGGAGCACGAAAATCTTCCCATCATAAAACTAATAGGCACCCACCTTCTACCACCAAATAAACTTCTCAGTAGCTTTATTTTGTCATTTGACTATTCAAAAAAAAAAAAAAATTGAGGACTCGGCCTAAAATTTTCAGTTACATTATTTTTCATACTCAAAAGAAAAAAAAAAGTGATTTACTTTATTGTTTAGTGTTTATACCGATTTTACCATTGAAAAAAAAAGCTAAAAAGATTTTAGGATTTTTTGATTGAAGGGACGAAAGATAAAAATGGTCAAACGGTGAATAAGAATTGAGGGAAGAGGATAGATAATAAGAAAATTATGAATTTGCCCATCTTCCAGGTTTCCGACAAGTTGCAGGTAAGTTTTCTATGCCAAAAGTGATTTGGGGTGCAAAGTGCCCAACAATTTATGTTTCAAGGGTGCAATCTGCTAATTTTGCAATTTAAGGGTGCAAAGTGCCAAAAGTGTGTAATTTAAGGGTGCAAAGTACAAAAACCCAATAATTTAAAATTAAATACGCAATTTGAATTGTAACAGCATAAAAAAGAATACACTCTTTAATATTGCAGTATTCAAATTCAATAATAACATTTTTTAAATATAACTTAAATTGTACATTTTGTAGGTGGCTATATATAATTTTTTTTTTCTTTTTTGATAATTTTGTAGGTGGCTAGAGTCTATGCCTAAATTGAGTGGCGTATATTAGAAGAAAATTGGGGATTATTTGAAGAAAATAAACGTGATAAAAAACTAAGGGCAAAATAAAACACAGTCATCAGTCGACTGATCACGCCGCCCCTCTCCGATCTCTCTCACCACCACTTTTCACTTACAGTAGCAAACGAACGATATTATTTTGGGAATTACATACTCGATCGGCGATTTATCTCTGTTTGAAAATGATGAGAGTATATCAATGGCTTCAATCCCATCATCATCATCATCTTTCTGCTGCACTTATGGCAGTAGCAATAGTCGTACTATTACTGTCACCGGCGGCGATAGTTGCGGTGGAAGATGAGAATTCGAATTCTAGGTCAATTATATCTAGATTCCAGGAATACCTGAGAATCAATACTGCTCACCCAAACCCCAGCTACAACGAAGCAGCCGATTTCATCACCTCCGAAGCCAAGTCCCTCTCATTGGACTCCCAAATTTTGGAGTTTGTAAAGGGCAAGCCACTTGTTCTCCTCAAGTGGGCCGGCGAGAACCCTTCTCTCCCATCTATCCTCCTCAATTCCCACACCGACGTCGTGCCTGCTGAGTTCCACAAGTGGGACCACCCCCCTTTCGATGCCCACCTCGATCCCTCCTCCGGCCACATCTACGCCCGTGGCTCTCAAGACATGAAATGCGTCGGCCTTCAGTATCTCGAGGCCATTCGCAACCTCCAGTCTTCCGGCTTCCGCCCCCTCCGCACTGTCTACCTCTCCTTTGTCCCCGACGAGGAAATCGGCGGGCACGACGGCGCTGAGAAGTTTGCCGGTTCAGACACTTTCAAGAGTATGAATGTTGGTGTTGTGCTGGACGAGGGATTGGCTTCTCCCACTGAAAATTACAGGCTGTTCTACGGAGAGAGGTGCCCATGGTGGCTTGTATTGAAAGCTACAGGGGCCCCCGGTCACGGTGCTAAACTCTACGACAACACTGCCATGGAGAATTTACTCAAGAGCATCGAGACTGTTCGGAGATTCAGGGCCGCTCAATTTGATTTGGTCAAGGCTGGACACAAGGCTGAAGGAGAGGTCATTTCTGTTAATATGGTCTTCTTGAAAGCTGGAACTCCTTCTCCTACTGTGAGTCCCCCCTCTCCATCTAATGCTTTAACTGCCTGCTCCATAAACCATTTATTGCACGATGCTTTTAGTATACATATGATCATTTTCATCCATGGATCGCTTTTTGTTCATTTCATGGCTAACCTTGAGACACGATTTTCATTTCTGCAAGGAGCTACGTACTCATTTAGATGCCAACCCAACCCCCAAAGATGTATTATGATACATAAATTGTGTCTTAGATGCATCTATCTCTAGTTGCATTTCTCATGTCCACAGAATTAGGACTAGAACCTTGCCATTTTCGATCACAATGTTCTTCATTCCTTATTTTCCTTGTGCTCATTTTGAAATTGAAAAATATCACAATATATGTTTCTTACTCGTAGGCCAGTTCTTTTAGTTCTCTGCATTTGATACAGACATACCATTTATTTCATTATTTGGTATGATAAATGGGATGATATATTAATATATTTTAAAAATAAAGCAACACAAGTATGTCAACTAACAATGATCTATTACTTCTTTTTAATTAGTTTTCATGTGTGGCAGGGTTTTGTCATGAATTTGCAACCATCAGAAGCTCAAGCAGGTTTTGATATCCGGGTCCCACCAACCGCAGATGTAGTCTCCTTGGAGAGACGAATTGCAGAGGAATGGGCACCTGCTACACGTAATATGACCTTTGAGGTGATAAAATATACAAAATCATGTTATAATGCATTTTCAGAAAGTATCACCGTTGCTATATTTATTTCCGTATTTATACTTTTCTGTTAATTGTTTTTTTAGCTGCTGAAGTATGTATGCAAGTTAACTTCCTCGCATTCCATGCCTTTGGCTGGCCTAATCACAAAATATTCCTAAAATTTTAAATTTAGTCCTTGAATTTATTTAAACATTTGAATGACTATTGTTCTGATTTTGATCATTAAATTTTCTTCCCCTTAAATTCAATTTTTGTGTGGACAAAAAGGAGTTATATTGTGTAAAAGGTCCTCCATACTTTGATTACTTCTTTCACATGTTGATCACTTGTATTTGATGCAACTATGTAAGTTCAGTCATTCTTTAGGCAATTAAGCAGAAAGGGCCAAATAGTGAAATATCAAAAGATCAAGTATTATGTATAAGATTGGTGTTCAACTGCTTTAAATTTATGGTTGACCATCTCCGTATTTATGATTTGGTATTAACAGTTTTAAGAAATTTCTATGTTTGGATGATCAGCTACCGTTCCTAACAATTTTGTGGAGTTGTGACAGTTCAAGCAGAAGGGATCTATATATGACAAGTTTGGGAAGCAAATTCTTACAGCCTTTGACAGTTCAAACCCTTGGTGGGTACTTTTAGAAGATGCAATAAAAAGTGCCAATGGTGAACTTGGAAAACCTGAGATATTTCCTGCTTCAACAGATGCTCGCTATTTCAGGGAACTTGGGTTACCAGCAATTGGCTTTTCTCCTATGGCAAACACACCAATTCTACTTCATGACCACAACGAGGTGAACATTTTCTTCTTATCGGCTTTGCATGAAGTTAAAGGATCGTGTTAGATATGTTGATATCGTGAATACAGAAAGATAATAGTCTAATCTCCTTTTGGCCTGTGCACACACTATTTGTTGAATTAACCTCAAAATTGTATTTTAGATTTATCCATTTATGTTTCTTCTATTACATTGCTCTGCCCGTGGCAAAATTGTCAATGGTTTTCCTAACTGAACTGGTATTCAATTGAAAGAATTGAAACAAATTATGTAATCGTTTGCTTGCGCAGTTCCTGAACAAGAATGAGTACTTGCGGGGGATTCACATTTACGAGTCAATAATCAAAGCTTATGCATCGTATGTTGAACCTACGAAAGATGAAGATTCCAGGGCGGAGTTGTAAGAAAGGCAAGAAGCTGGATCAGTAAAGACACCACTGTCACTTAATTATATGAAGACCAGCAATACTTTTCCCAGTGAAATTCCAATTAGGCCCTAATCAATTTGTATAGCTTGTTGGCTGACTACCATTTGGACTCTCAAAGTCTCCTTATAATACAGTGGCCGCCTAGTTTTATTAAATTATTATTAGAATTTGGATATTTTCCCCACATTTCAATAATTTAGTGTATTTGATCGTGAAAAAGTTTTTTGGACTTTTCACCAATTTTATTCAAAATGTGTATACTGTATAGTATACAGCTTTTGGTGATTTTAATCGTAATTTTTTTTTGGATGTTCCACCAATTTTACCCAAAATCTGTGTACTGTATATATAATATACAGTTTTTTGTGATATTGATCGTGAAAAGGTTTTTTGGGACGATCCACCAATTTTATCAAGAATTTGTGTACTATAGCATACAGTTTTTGGTAATTTTGATTGTGAAATAGTTTTTTTTGACGTTCCCCTAATTTTATCCAAAATCTGTGTACTTATAAGTTATAGTACACCGTCTTTGGTGATTTTGATAGTGAAATAGTTTTCCGGACATTCCATCAATTTTATCCCAAACCTGTGTACAATATAGTATACAACTTTTGGTGATTTTGATCGAGAAATAATTTTTTGGACGTTGCACCAATTTTAACTAAAATCAATGTACTAATAGTATTGATCGTGAAAAAGTCTTTGGTAAGTTCCACCAATTTTACCCAAAATTTGTGTACTATAGCATACAACTTTTGTTGATTTTGATCGTGAAAAGGTTTCTTGGACGTTCCACCAATTTTACTCAAAATTTGTGACTATATAACATACAAATTTTGGTAATTTTGATTGTGAAATAGTTTTTTGGACGTTCCTCCAATTTTACCCAAAATGTGTGTACTATAACGTATATTCTTTAGTGATTTTGTCGTGAAATAGTTTTTTGGACGTTCCACCAAATTTACCCAAAACTTGTGTACTACGGTTTTTGCTGATTATGATCGTGAAATAGTTTTTGGACGTTCTACCAATTTTAACTAAAATATATGTACTATAATATTCAAAGTTTTGGTGATTTTGATTGTGCAATAGTTTTTTGGACGTTGCACCAATTTTAACGAAAATCTGTGTACTATATAGTATACAATATTTGGTGATTTGATCGTAAAATTTTTTTTACACACAGTAAACCGAAAACACACACTAAAAAAATTACACACACTACACCGAAAAACACACACTAAAAAATACATACACAACCGAAAATACACACTAAAAAGAATTACACACACTACACCGAAAACACACACTAAAAAAATATACCGAAAATACACACTAACAAATACACTCACACTACACCGAAAACACACACTAAAAAATACACACACTACACCGAAAACACACACTAGAAAAAATACACACACTACACCAATAGGAAAGTAATAATGCTTAACTCGAAGTTAATGGCGAAAGGAAAGTAAGAATGCTTAGCTTGAGGCTAATGCCAAACGGAAAGTAAGAATACTTAGCACAATCTCATTCCACAAAAAATAAAATAAAAGTAAAAATTAAAATTAAAATTAAAATTAAAATTAAAATTAACATAAAAGTTTAAATAAAAAAGTTAAAAAAAATTAAAAAAATATATAAAATAAATAAATATATAAATAAATAATACAAAAAAAAAGCTAATTCCAAAAGAAAAGGTATAATGCTTAGCTCAAAACTCATTCTTAAACGAAAGTAAGAATGCTTGCGAAGCTAAATCCATAAGGAGATGAACAATGCTTAGCTCGAAGCTAATGCGTAAAAGAAAGTAAGAATGCTTAGAAAAAGAAAATTCCATAGGGAAAGGAATAATGCTTAGCTCGAAGCTAATGCCAAAAGAAAAGTAAGAACTCTTAGAACAAGCTAATTCCATAAGGAGAGGAATAATGCATGGCTAAAAGCAAATGGCAAAAGGCGAGTAAGAGTGCTTAGCTCGAAGCGAAGGTAAGAATGCTTAGCACAAGGTAATTCCATAAGGAGTGGAATAATACTTAGCTTTAAGCTAATTCCAAAACGGAAGTAGGATTACTTAGCTAAAAGCTAATGTCAAAAAGAAAGTTAGAATGCTTAGCACAAGCTAATTCCATAAGATGTGGAATAAGGCTTATCTCGAAGATAATGCCAAAATGAATGTAAGAATGTTTAGCACAAGCTAATTCCATAATAAGATGAATAATGCTTAGCTCGAAGCTAATGCCAAAAGGAAAGTAAGAATGCTTAGTTCGAAGCTAATGCAAAAACGAAATTAAGAATGCTTAGCACAAGCTAATTCCATAAGGAGAGGAATGGTTCTTACCTTGAAGCTAATGCGCAAAAGGAAAGTAAGAATGCCTAACACAAGCTAATTCCATAAGGAGCGGAATAATGCATAGTATTAAGCTAATGGCAAAAGGAAAGTATGAATGATTAGCAAAAAGCTAATTCTAAAAGAAAAGTTAGAATGCTGAGCATAAGCTAATTCCATAAGAAAAGGAATAATGCTTAGCTCGACGCTAATGCCAAAAGGAAAGTAAGCATGCTTAGCAGAAGCTAATTACACAAGAAGATGAATAATGCTTAGCTCGATGCTAATGCTAAAAGGAAAGTAAGAATGCTTAGCACATGCTAATTCCATAAGAAATGGAATAATGCTTAGCTCGAAGCTAATGCCAAAGGTAAATTAAGAATGCTTAGCTCAAAGGTAATGCCAAAAAGGAAAGTAAGAATGCTTTGCAGAAGAAAATTCTAGAAGGACAAGAAAAATGCATAGCTCGAAACTAGTGCCAAAAGGAAAGTAACGATGCATAGCACAAGCTAATTCCGTAAGGAGCGGAATTATACTTAGCTCGAAGCTAATACCAAAAGGAAAGTAGAATGTTTATCTAAAAGCTAATATCAAAAGGAAAGTAAGAATGCTTAGCAAAAGCTAATTCCCCAAGAATAGGAATAATGATTGGAGAGGAATAATGCTTAGGTTGAAGCTAATGCCAAAAGGAAAGTAAGAATGCATAACACTAGCAAATTTCCATAAGAGAGGAATAATGCTTAGCTCGAACCTAATGCCAAAAGGAAAGTAGGAATGCTTTGCACAAGCTAATTCCTTAAGGAGATGAACAATGTTTAGCTCAAAGCAAATAATGTTGGTTGTAATACCTACACGCAAGTGCACGTATCGTACAAGTACTATAGTGGACAATTAAGTCCGGATATCGATCCCACAAAGAATATTTAACTACTTAATCCTAGACGCTAAATCCTAGCAATTATTATCAAGCCCACCATACACAGTCGAAAGATGAATAATAAACTAAATTAACTAAAGCAAATTAAAACAATAAAAACAACGAAAGCAATTAACTCGAAGATTAATCAGAGAAAACAAGCCTAGGATTTTATTCTCCCCCCTATGTGATTATTAATTCCCCAATTCCTTCAATTATGCAAGTTATTAACTCGGATTATTAACCTGAGATGTTAAATTAATCATAACCTAATAGGAATCAATTTTCGCCACTTTCCCCCATCAGGATTTGTTCTTCGATTGGCCATGTTGGAGTCCGAATTTTGGAATGTTGCGTGAATAAGAATTGTAGCCCTTGAAATTAGTTTTCCAATGCCGCCAAAATCAGCTGATTTTGAGTTCGTATGAGAGAGATATGCTCGAAATGGTGGACAATGCCAAAGCTGTAGCGAGATTCCTTCTTCGAATTTGATTTATTTCCTTATTTGCAATTTTTTCCTTTCTTTTTGATCTTTTTTCCTTCATGGACACCTAATTCTCGTTTTTCACCTATAAGACACAAAATTAATCAATTAAAGCACAAATTTAATTAAATCTAAACAAAAAATACACGCAAAGTAAACGTATTGAGCGTAAAATCTATACTCAACAAATACCAATAGGAAAGTAATAATGCTTAGCTCGAAGCTAATGGCAAAAGGAAAGTGAGAATGCTTAGCCAAGCTAATGCCAAACGGAAAGTAAGAATACTTAGCACAATCAAATTCCATAAGAAAATAAAAGAAAAATGAAAATAAAAATAAAAATAAAAATAAAATAAAATAAATAAATATATAAATATATAAAATAAATAAAAATGTAAATAAATAATAAAAGAAAAAGCTAATTCCATAAGAAAATGTATAAATCTTAACTCGAAGCTCATGCCAAAACGAAAGTAGGAATGCTTAGCTTGAAGTTCATAACAAAAGCAAAGTAAGAATGTTTAGATCGAAGCTAATGCAAAAGAAAATTAAGAATGTTTAGGTCGAAGCTAATGCCTAACGGAAAGTAAGAATGCTTAGCACATTTTCGTTCCACAAGAAAAAAAAAATTAAAAGTTAAAATTAAAACTAAAATAGAAATAAAAGTTAACATAAAAATTTAAATTAAAAAAATACAATAAATTTGAAAATAAATAAATAAATATATAAATAAAAAAAAAAAAACTAATTCCATAAGAAAATGTATAATGCTTAGCTCCAAGCTCATGCATAAACGAAAGTAGGAATGCTTAGAACAATAGAAGTTCATAAGGCGAGGAATAATGCTTAGCTGGAAGTTAATGCCAATAGGAAAGTAAGAATTCTAAGCAAAAGCTAATTGCATAAGGAGAGGAATAATGCTTAGCTCAAAACTAATGCAAAAAAGAAAGTAAGAATCCATAGCACAAGCTAATTCCATAAGGAGAGGAATAATGCTTAGCTCGAAGCTAATGCCAAACGGAAAATAAGAATGCTTAGCACAAGGAAATTGCATAAGGACACAAATAATGCTTAGCTCGAAGGTAATGTCAAAAGAAAAGTTAGAATGCTTAGTACAAGCTAATTCCATTAGGAGAGGAAATGCTTAGCTCGAAGCTAATGCTAAAAGGAAAGTATGAATGGTTAGCTCAAAGCTAATGAAAAAGGAAAATAAGAATGCTTAGCACAAGCTAATTCCATTAGGAGGGGAACAATGCTTAGCTCAAAGCTAATGCCAATAGGAAAGTAATAATGCTTAGCTCGAAGCTAATGGCGAATAGAAAGTAAGAATGCTTAGCTCAAAGCTAATGCAAAACGGAAAGTAAGAATGCTTAGCACAATCTAATTCCATGAGAAAATAAAATAAAAATAAAAATAAAAATAGAAAAAAATAAATAAAAAATATATAAAATAAATAAATATATAATAAATAATAAAATAAAAGTCTAATTCCATAAGGAAGGGTATAATGCTTAGCTGGAAGCTAATGCCAAAACAAAAGTAGGAATGGTTAGCACATGCTAATTCCAAAAGGAGATGAACAATGCTTAGCTCAAAGCTAATGCGAAAAGGAAAGTAAGAATGCTTAGCTCGAAGCTACTGCCAAAAGGAAAGTAAGAATGCTTAGCACAAGCTAATTCCATAAGCAGAGGAACAATCCTTAGCTCAAAGCTAATGCCAATAGGAAACTAATAATGCTTAGCTCGAAGCTAATGGCAAAATGAATGTAAGAATGCTTAACTCGAAGCTAATGTCATACGGAAAGTAAGAATGCTTAGCACAATCTCATTCCATAAGAAATTAAAATAAAAATTAAAATTAAAATTAGAATGAAAATAAAAAAAATTAATAAATAAATAAATAAAATAAATATATAAACAATATAAATATATAAATATATAAATAAAAAAGCAAAATCCATAAGAAAAATGTATAATGCTTAGCTCGAAACTAATGATAAAATGAAAGTAATAATGCTTAGCACACGCTAATTGCATAAGGAGAGGAACAATGCTTAGCTCGAAGCTAATGCCAAAAGGAAAATAAGAATGCACTGCACAAACAAATTCCATAAGGAGAGGAAGAATGCTTAGCACAAGCTAATTACAAAAGAGAATAAAATAAAATTAGCAAACCAATAACATAAATAAAAAAACTAAAACTGAAAATATATAAAATAAATAAATATAAAATTAATAATATAAAAAGCTAATTCCATAAGAAGAGGAATAATGCTTAGCTCAATGCTAATGCGAAGCTAATTCTATATGGAGAGGAAGAATGCTTAGCACAAGCTAATTTCATAAGAAAAAAAAATAAAAAAAAAATAAAACAAATAAAAACACTAAAAATACAAATATATAAAATAAATAAATATAAAATAAGTAATAACAAAGCTAATTCCATAGAAAGATGAATAATGCTTAGCTCGAAGCTAATGCTAAAAGGAAAGTATGAATGCTTAGCACAAGATAATTCCATAAGGAGAGGAACAATGCTTAGCTCAAAGCTAATGCTAAAAGCAAATAAGACTGCTTACCACAAGCTAATTCCATTAGGAAAAAAAAAAAAAAAACTAAAATATATAAAATAAATAATAAAAAAAAGCTAATTCCATAAGAAGATGAAGAATGCTTAGCTCGAAGCTAATGCCAAAAGGAAAGTAAGAATGCGTAGTACAACCTAATTCCATAAGGAGCGGGACATTGCTTAGCTCGAAGCTAATGCCAAAAGGAAATAAGAATGCTTAGCACAAGCTAATCCCATAAGAAAAAAAATAAAAAATAAAAATAAAAATAAAAATAAAACAAATAAAACAAATAATTAAACAAAAAATAAAATATATAAAATAAATAAATATAAAACTAAATAATAAAAAAAGCTAATTCCATAAGAAGTGGAATAATGCTTAGCTCGAAGCTAATGCTAAAAAGAAAGTAAGAATGCTTAGCACAAGCTAATTCCATAAGAAGATGAATAATGCTTAGCTCGAAGCTAATATTAAAAGGAAAGTAAGAATGCTTAGCTCGAAGCTAATGCCAAAACCAAATTAAGAATGCGTAACACAAGCTAATTCCGAAAGGATAGGAATAATGCTTAGCTCGAAGCTAATGCCCAAAAAGAAAGTAAGAATGCATAGCAGAAGGTAGTCAGGTATTTTCTATCCTTAAACTTTTCTCTAATTTTGTTGAGGTCAACGAAAATATTAAGTTTGGGGGTGGAAAATATTTATTTTATTTGTCATTTATTTGCGTTTAATTGACATGCATTAGGTTTTGTTTTCTTTTAGTTGTTATTATTGCTTTAAAAAAATATTGCTGGAGTCAAATGCATCGCTGAGTTGTAATGATGAGATATGACCAATGTTTGATGATGAGATTGCTTGTTTTGTTGTGATGATGACTAGATGTTTGGTTAGCTTTCGATGCAACGGAACTTTGAAGCGAATTATTGCTAGGAATCACGATTTGTGCATTACTTTTGTTCAGCGCTTTGTCTTTTAAATTTGGAATTAATTTATGCTAGATCATGCTATGTTTAGTTTTAAATTATCTCAATGTGGTTTTTTTGTAATTTCAAAGCTTAGACCAAATTGGTTTAAGGTCAAATATCTAACAACTAACAGCGAGAGCCACATTGAGATAGTTTTTCAAGTGCAGGAAGGCAAATCAATGCAATCGTGAGTAGAAGAGGGTAAAGCGATACCGAACCAAAGTACATGGGGAAAAGTGGAATTTGCCATTTTTTTTCCTTTATTTTTTGTTTCCGGCGGCGGGTCTTTAGAGCTTCGGTTAGCTGACTCGGCATTAGTTAACTTCAATTAGTTGACATTTATTTTTATTTATCTTTTTTTTTTTAATTTTATTTTTCCGGCGGTTGGTCGTCGGAGCTCTGGTAGCTTGACTCGACATTAGTAAATTTCAAAATTAGTTCGACATTTGATTTCTTTGTCTTTTTTTTTTTCCCGACGGCAGGTCGTCGGAACTCTGGTTAGCTGACTCAACATTAGTTAACTTCAACATAAATTGACATTTGACATTCCATTTTTTTTCCTTTATCTTTTTTTTTTTCTTTTAATTTGTTTCCTGTGGTGGGCTGTTGGAGCTCCGGTAAGCTAATTCAACCTTAGTTAACTTCAACATTAGTTAACTTTAACATTAGTTGACATCTTTTTGTCTTCCAACTGATGTTCGTCGGAGCACTGGTTAGCTGACTCAGAATTAGTTAACTTCAACATTAGTTGAAATATTATTATTTTTTTCTTTTGTTTTTTTTGCAGTGGCGGGTTGTCAAAACTCTGATAAGTTGATTTGCATTACCAAATTACATATTAGCTAACTTCAATATTAGCAGACGTCCAACTTTTTTTCTTTTAACTTATTTTTTCGGTAATGGAACGTTGAAGCTCTGATTAGCTGACTATGCGTTAGTTCACTTTGCATTAGCTAACATCCGACCATCTTTTTTTTTTCCGGCGATGGGTATTTAGGGCTCGATTAGCTGAAGCATTAGCTGGCCCCCGACACTTTTAATTTTAATGTTTAAGTTAAGTAATACTAAGTGAACTAATTAATCGGAGATCTAACGATCCGCCGCCGATAAAAAATAAAAAAAATGTCTACCAGTGTAAAAGTTAACTAATGTTGAGTCAGCTAATCAGAGCTCCAACAACCCACCACCGGAGAAAAAAATAAAAGAAAAAAAAATAAAGGAAAAAAAAATGTAATGTCAAATGTCAACTAATGTTGAAGTTAACTAATCACTGGGATGGAGTGACAACTATTAGAATACTTGAAAAAGTATCAGGATTAATTTGATTTGTATATTATTCCGTGATATAAGTCTAGATACAATCTAACTAGAACTTCTAATCTAAATATAATTCTACAATAATCATCTTAATTATATTAACACCACCAAAAATAGATGGAAGATGGTTTGAAGTCCAACAATCTATATGTTGGAACCACGACTGCACTTTGACGAACGATCACGAAACTTGTGGATTGAAGCTCGTACTCTATTTGCTCTCTCTTTCTATAGTTGATGATTAGTTGCAATAATATACACAATAATATGGAGATAGGCAAGGTGAGGCGCGGACTAGGTCGCTCTCTTAAGACGAATTTCACGACCCCTTCTCTAATGAGGTGCAAAAAGGTTCCGATCGTGTCGTCTATGGGATACAACAGCCCAGCCTATCTCTCCGCTGTAACTTCACCGAAATTGCACGTTCGAGTGAAGTAGAAGCTTACACCCGACACACAACAAGAGCTCAAAATATATGTATATAGTATAGATGAAAAGTGTTTCTTTTTCTCTTCACCCATCTCTTGCAAAACCACAAAGTCCCCTTTTTATAGTATAAAACATGACCACCATAAAACCTCTATTTAATATATAATTAAAGGAAAATATTGAGGTTTATGAGACAAAATAAAG
>NW_012193059.1:586819-619319 GCF_000504015.1 Erythranthe guttata
ATAATTACTGATAATCAATATATAAGAAATTGTCTAGAAATAGATGAAATAATTGTGAATGACTAAGATTGATTTTAAAATATCGAGGTTAAATAAATTATTAAATTTTATTTACTATCGTTATTTATGCAGTTTATTAGTATAAGTGATAACAGGTTTTAATAATAGTCATGTGGGAACAAAAAAAAAACAAAAAAAAAACATAGAAACATAATAAGTTAATAAATGATAATGTATGTTACTTACTTTTTATTAATATAATTTTCATTTCAAGGACCTGTTAATATACTGCAAATTATATATGTTAAATTTTCTTTTTTTCTGGTATCTCAAGTATTCATATAAATAAGTAATCAGGTAAGAATGACTTTCTATTTTTAAATTGAGGGCTCCACGTTTAATGTATTTTTAATATTTTAGATGTAATATATATATATATATATATATATATATATATATATATATATATATATATATATTGATAATGTATTAGATATAATAATTACTCTTATTATATACTCCCTCGTTCCATATTCAGAAACTCATTAATATGCATAGATTATACTAAACACAAAAATACCCTTGTCATTAGTTATTTTTCAATTAACTAATTAAGGGTGATCAGGGACAAAAATTGATAAATTAAAAAAAAAAAGAGGCAATTAATTGAAAAACGGTTTATGAAAATAAAGACAAAGTTAAGTATTAGATGTGGATGATCAAAACTATTTTAAATTTTAGGTCAAAGAAAGAAAGTAAATATAAGGTTGTATACGTATAATTAGACCGAAGGAGGTCAATATAGTTTACTCAACATTTGGTCAGGGATAAAAATATAATTTAAAAAAATAAATAATAAAAAATGAGTTAAGTCTTAGCTACTAACCAAATTCAAGTGATATATGCATAATTTTTCAAATAAGAGGCAGCCTAGCTGTTAATACACCAAATATCGGGCCCTGGTATAGTAAATTTACACTTTCTTTAAGGAACTTGTTAGTAAATTTGACCAGATCGATAATAACATATGAATAACACGAAAAAAGATTTAATTGTTTCAAACAATATTTATGCAGAGAAATTCAAAATAATGAAAATTATAACTATCACAACAACATAAAAGAAATTCAAGATAACGAAAATTATCAACTATCACAACAACATAAAAGAAATTTTAATGTGAGCATTTTTCATACATGAATTAATATATAATAATTTATTTTAGTTATTTTCTTATCGTTTTATATTCTTATTGATTTCAATTTTAGAATAATTTTATTAATTAATCTTAAGTTATATATTAACTATTAAGTAAAATCATACATAATCACGTGTAACACACGTGGTGCTTTCTAGTTCCTACAAAACTTCAAATTTTATTTGGCTTTTTCTGAGGTTGGATTATCTTTCTCGGGCAAACACTCACCAAAGAGCTATGTCCTGTTTGATTTTAAAAATATTACAAATAAGTGATGCTTCAAACAAAGATAGAAACCTAAGAAGTAGAGCCGGAAATTAACATTTTTGAAAATTTCTAATTTGTTTCGACAAGAATACACTTATTACTGATCCGAAGAATTCCAGAATATAATCAGAACTCGAAAATGGATTTGAATCAACATAAAGATTTACAATTCAGTATCTTGTACCAAAAGGTGAAATCTCTCACCCCAGAGTCTCCATCCATTGGTCCGACATATTTGATGAATAATGTAAATCATGGTAACTCGAAATCTCTCACCCCCAGAGTCTCCATCCATTGGCCCGACAAGTATTTGATGAATAATGTAAATCATGGTAACTCAACGACCCGTTAGGGTAGCGGACTCGGACTTGGTGTCCATAAGGAACCAATCCTCATTGGAGTTGAAATTCCCACACTGCGGCTTCCAGGAGTTGATCCTAGGACCTTGTACCAACTTACTACCCCGAAACCAGTTGCACTATAGTTACACCCATCCGGGCTACAATTCAGTATCTTATTTACATTGAACATGTTTTTAGAACAATTTTGAAAGAAAAACTAAACAAATGCTCGTGTCGAATTCTATTTTATCAAAACAAAATCTCGGTTTAATTAGAACCACACTGGATAAAGGTTTTGTTAAGGTTTAACAAAATTTAAAAAGTATAATCTTACTTCCTTTTCATATTTTTTTTTCAAATATTCAGGCCACAAAAACAAGGTTGTCACATTCACTCAATAAAAGAATGGAAGATAATTATGAGGAATTAAGTTCTATTTATCCTTTCTTTTTGGGATGCATAGAGTCTCATAAGTGATCGGTAAATCGAGCATTAAATTAGAATCTTTATATTTCGAGAAGGTTTTATCGCATTTAGCATCCTTGCATTACCTCTACTAGTTACAAACAAAACATCCCATATATAATGAGTATATGCTTTCATTGCAATCTAACGATATCGTTCATCATATCGCGGGAAACAACTTTCAAAAACATTGATGGCGAACAATCAATTAATAACCAACTATCCAAGGTCCAACTTACCATACAAAATCATGGTAATTCAAAATTAAATAAACGAACAAAATACAAAGAACGATAATTCAAAAACTAAGCACGCGAAAAGAGAAAAAAAAAGTCTTTGAGAGGATTACGAATAGACTTTCTTCCTCATTTAAAAAACTGATCAAATGCCATTTTTTTAGTCCTCCAACATAACAAGGCTACCGTTGTACGTCACGAAATTAAGGTAACCTTGATCTTCAACTCCAAGGTACGAAATCGCGTTACTTTCGAAGTGGCATACGGTCAAATCACACTCACCGTCTTCAAATATAATCTCGCCGTTGTTAGTAAACATAATCGGAGTAACGACTTCAGCATCTATTACCACTGTGTATAGTTTCGTCCAAGAACTCACCACTCCGTACTCGTTCATTACCCACAAGTGGCAGTTTTTGTGCCAAGAAAAGTGATCCGACTGATGAAATACAAACATAGCAAGATTCCCTTTATACACTCCAATGTGTTCGACCAAGTCTTCCCCATCGGCTTTATAATTAGGCAATCCTACCTGTCGGAACACCTCTTCTCCCATATGGTACGCCAAAATTACTGGAATACCCTCGTCCCCATCTTTGTGATCCGTCTTCCAATGAACCGAATCACGCATCACAGCTTCCGATTTTAATTCGATCATTTCCCATGGAAAGTGATCCACTTCTATATTCTTCCAAGAATTTGCGACCATTGAATAAACCTCGATTTTATTAGTTGCCTCACCTTCCTCGTCACTTAGGATAACAATCCTAATAATCAAGTAATCGTTTGTCTGTTCGTAATACCCAAACCCTAAAGCAAAATCAACATCACCTCGGGACGATAATTCAACACCATCAAACATTGGGTTAATTACGGTCCTGTATTTTCTAATCGAGGGGTTACACAAATATACAGTGCTACCGAAGCTATTCGCATCAGTGAAGCACAACACACCGTTACAAGAACCGATTATAATGAAGCTCATATCACGAAACTCGGAAGGAATTTCGAATTCTAGGGCCTGATCGAACGTTTCATCACAAAGTAATGTGAAAGCATGCTCGATGGTACGGTCCAACGGCACATAAAGAAGATAGTCTTTCCCTTTAGCAGCCTGGATTTTAGAATGCTCTTTTACGAACTTTGGGTCGCGGATTATGTTCTTCCACGCTTTGCAGACGCACTAGAACTTGGCTAGGGCTTCGACCGGAAGCATCGACAGGATAACTATCATGATATGAAATGGGAGATCAATTGATTCCATTTTGGCGCGAAAGAATTACAAAAACGGAGAAAGAAAGAACGAACAAAAATCGATTTAACACTGTTCTATTTGTTTATGGAATGGCTATGACTGTTGTTCAATTTGCACAAAAACGAGATATATATAGCACTAGGGTTTGATTGAACAACGATTCTGAATATCGTAAAATGCACTCAACTAGGAATGTAACGATATTTGAAATGCTCGAAAAAAAATGTAATGTTGGCTGCAAAATGTAAGGTAACAACTAATTGGATTACGCCATAATTCTTTTTCCATTCGGAGTTATAATGAATCTGGACACGATTAGCAAGTTTATAACTGCATTTAAGAGGTTTCTGCCATTTGTAATAAAATCCTATCTGGCAATGTATGAAGTTGGATACAACTAATTTATTACACGAACCGATACCAAAAAAAATTCAAATTTGATGTTTTTAACATAAATTTGAATGATTTTAAGGTTTATAATTACCATATACAGTTATTCCATTTGATACATACTAAATTTGAAAAAAAAATTAAAATAAAGATAGTTTACGATGTAGGAATTATCGTCAAGTGATGAAGAATGGATTCAGATAATAGATTCTCTAATGCAAAATCTAGGTTAAATTCATCTATTTTACGGTAAATACTCGAAGGAAACACATGTGAACATATAGAAACATATGGGTAGGAATTATTCAGTAAATACAACCGATCTCATACATACATGGTTTAGTTATTAAATTGTTTCCGTATTCGATTAAAACTTATCAAAAGGGCTACGTGAATTATTAGGTCGAGATGAATGTACTTTAGTAGTACATTAATTGTTTAACTTAAATTTAGAATATCTTAATTTATGAAAACACGATTGCTAACCCTGCTTTTCTTGTTCGATATATAATCATACGATTTTCTCTATAGTAAAGATCATTTAGCTTTCCCGTTTCCAGTTTAAATACTTTTAGTATAATTGACTTTTCTTCGTGGTATTATCCTAGACAATGCAAATATTTGGTATTAATAGTTTTAAGGTTAAAATATAAGGTAGCTAAAAAGGAAATCGTGATTGCTATATTGCTACCTGGTTCGAATATGCATAAACCAACGCACACTCCCATCTCGGAGCAGCTTCTTGCCTATTATGAATTTGTGCTTCAATCTGCTCTTTAGACTGTGTGTTGTCGTCACAATTCTCACCCATCTGTTAGTCATAATTCAATTTTTCTTAGTTCAAAGCATACAAGAGTTATTGAAATGAAACAAAACTCAGAAATAAATTTAGAGAGCGAAAAACATCTGAAAATATAGAATGCATTATTTTTTCATCCATAAATAGTGTCGCCTAATGCAAGATAATGAGATGCATATACGAGTTGAAAAGGAAATATATAAGACCAGGTGAATTACAGGTATTATTCTCGATTTCTCGAGTTCTCTCCAGTTTTCTGATTGAACACGAGCCCCAGTTTCTGCATGCACTTCGATCAACGATGTGAGCCTTCATTGCTCGTGTTTCCTATAAAAACAAATTACATCCAAAAAGTGTAATTACCTTATTTTCTTCACAGTCATGTGTTGAGGCCTTGTTTGGTTGCAAAAACAAGATAATACTTGAAAATTGCAATCTCATTATGCCAATTCCTCGGATTCCATTCCGACATTGGATTTTACCCTAAATGAAACGGACATGGTTGGAATTTTACCATAATGACTAATTGTGCTTTTCGAGATGAGAATTTATCATAATTACCATTTAATCAATCTGTGGCCAAGCTTAATATTTGTATGTTTCTTTCACTTAATTTACGTAAAATGTATTGCGTATTTCTTCTCGGCCACTTGCTACTGTGATCACCGCATCCGAAGTGCTGGAGCTTATTGAAACCAGAGCATCGCTCTCCCTGTACGACGTCATACTGCCGGAAACTCTCAAGCTCTCTGCTCTCCGGCGTCTCGGATTTCCCTATGCCGCCGCATTCCGTGCCAAGGATCTCGATTGCTCTAATGCCCAGTCGACTTTTCTAAATTACATCTCTGCCATCGCCGATGAACTCAAATGTGAGTCTCTCTCTCTCTCTCTCTCTCTCTCTCTCTCTCTCTCTCTCTCTCTCTCTCTCTCTCTCTCTCTATCTCTCTCTCCTTCAACCCTTGAATTGTTAGATGCAGAGATGTAAAAATTTGAAGCGGATTTGTTATGATATTGTTGCTCGATTTGTTGATTTCATATATATATTTTATATAATACATGGATATATATATATATATATATATATATATATATATATATATATATATATATATATATATTTTATCAATACATGTTAGCATATTTAATGGAATATTCTGCTGGAAAATGGGATGAGCGAGTGCTTGAGTATGTTGAACAACTGTTTAAGAAAACTCGGTAACCGCTTTTGAATAAGTTATCTTAAGTTTGATCTGGTTAGGCCTATTTATCCAAATCGAATATGTTTTGATCATATAATTAAGAAAAGCCGTTAATTTGTGTAAGTTTTCGCGGTTGATAGATTATTGGCTAAGTTGTTTGTTAGCTATCACAAAGTGCTCGATTTTTATTTTTTTTCATTTGTAAATATGAAGATGTTCTTCAAGATGTGAATTGACATCTATTGTTCATCTATTTTGTATTGTTTGTTCTATGTGATAACAGGTTTTGATTTTTTCTATATGGACCAAGATCTTGGACATAATAGATTGCTATTTCAGTGAATAATATAAATATTATATAACAAATTATACATTTGTTATATGGATTCATGGTATGTTTCCTCTTGAAGAAGGTTCATGCTTTGTTTCCTCTTGAAACCTTTTCCATCGTGTGCTAATTTGATACATTTGCAGTCTAGGAGGATTAATGTATTCATTACACACTACGATTGTTCATAGCCTTAATATTCTATCAAAATGAATGAGATTTTGAATAAAGCAAACTGATAAAACCTCGAAGCTCTTAATCTCTTGATCTTCTGAAAAACCAAGTTGCTCCAAATCCTCCATTTGTAATTCACTGTCATTTACAGGTTCTTATGGAGAATCTTTGGTGTCTGCACTTGTTGATCAGATGTTCTTTCATTCTCTTTAGTAAGCTTTATAGTGTGTTAATCATTTTTTTTTGTTATTCTTGCATAATGATGTTGATGGCGCCATGTTACATGCTTTTGAAGACTAAAGTTGGTTGGTATCGTGTTTTTATGAAGGTGAATGATCATGTTTTTATTTACCTTTTGAATAGGTAAGTAATATTTTGAATCATATCTTGCAGGTATGTTCTAAAGAAAATTCGTCTCTCTAAGGAGACAGAATTTCAAGAACAAAGAGTCCCACGAGGTTATTTTTAAATACATGCGTTCTTGAGTGTTCCGGAATTACGTATTTTTTTTCGAGTGTGAACTATTTTGTTAGTGGACAAATATACTGTTCAATGAATAATGATTGTTCGAGAGTTAGTTCTAATGTATGTCTGTCTATGTTTGCAGATGAGGTTAATTCCAATACTGCGCCATCCGTATATAGTTGAATATAAAGATGTTTGGGTCGACAAGGTATTATGTTGTTTCGTTAATCTTAATTTTCGTGTTTGAAAGATTTTCTAAATTTCTGATATATTTTCTGCAGGGAAATAATATTTTTCAATTTCGGCTAAATAGCAATAGTTTATATTTGTTGATCTTTTTATTTTCAATTTGCAGATTCTAAAGTACTAATAAGGTTGTGAGGAGGAAGGATATCGCTCGACCGAACGAAGGACGGTGTCTATATATTATGTAGTTTATTTTTTAATGTAAGTTTCAATTTGATTTAATTGACTCATGTATTTTGTATGTGTAGTTGTGCGATATATTTCAATATAATTTTATTTCTGAAATTATTGTTTAGTTTTGTGCAATTGTATTATTAGTTTATTTAATTTAAGTATGAATAATATAAATATTATATAACAAATTATATATTTGTTATTTATTATTTTTTTTGTGACGAAATAATTGTCTCAATAGATATTATGTTTCATGTGACAAAATAATTTGTCACAAGAAGTAATTGAAAAGATTACTTCTTGTGACGACAAATGTTTTTAGTGACGAACAAATTTTGTTTATGCGACGACCACTTCGTCACAACAATAAAACTTCCTTTGTCACAATATTTTGTGACGAAAACTTCAGTTTGTCACATAACACTTTTCGCGACAGGGCCTACGCGACGACCCTGTGATGAAAAAATATGTCACCTAAATTTTTTTGCGACGAAATAATGAGTTTTTGCGATGAGTTTTTGCGTCACATAAAACAGTTTTTTTTGTAGTGGTAACCACAAATTTTGTGAGAGCAATTCTAAGGTACGCGATTCGGTTTTGGGTCAAACATCAACTTAGAAAATTTTGCTAAAACAATTGGGGTGCAATGTGAATGATTAGTTGCCTTTTGAGAGTGCAAAGTGCTATTAATATTTTCCGGGAGTGAAAAGTGCCGAATGCTATATTTGGAATGCCAAGTGAAATAATTAAGTCATTCCGAAAAGATAAAAAATGAAACGAAGTTGTAAAATCGTCACAAAAATTCAATTATTTTGGCTAACATGTTTAGGGTTTAGGGTTAACATATACCTCACTGCAAATATTGTTAATTTACTCATTTTCTTGAGTTATAATTTCAATTTTGTCTTTCTCGATTATGAATATGATCGCATGTGTTGGTAATAGATGTTTCGTTGTGTTATATTATATTACAAAAAAATTGAAGAAAATTTGTATAACAATTAATCACGTCAGTGAAAAGCGCAATGATATTGATGACCCACAAAAACTGTTATTTCACTCACTCGAAATTAACCAAGAAAAAAAATGAAAAGGAATTTTTTTTTCAGGGAAATGGATCAATGAAATCCATGTTCTTGCAAACTTTTGAGAAATTTTCTTGCTTACCATGTGATGAGAAGTCTTTTTTGACCTATAAATCAGGAAAATCAGTGTATTTGACTATGTTCTTTTTCCAATTCCACATTATTTCGGTGGAGCACTTGAACAACCAACTTTGTTTCATATCTTTTAAAAAGAATCAACTCAGTCCCCAAATTGTAAGGTTATTAGTGAAATAAGGAGATATATCCATAACTTACACTTTCACCCCTCAATTAGGATTTTCGTTATCGTTTCATCATTCTGCAATTTTAAAGGGGTTTTTAGGTATTGTTGCAAAATTATTGTAATGTAATTTTTGGGGTTTGCTTCAAGATTTGAAAACAAAAATTAGATACAGAAAATAAAAAAATAATTAGTGGGATCATGAATACAAATGTAAATAGAAATTATATGAATCTAAAAAATGTTATATTATAATATTAAACAAAGTTGAATTATAAATACCTTAGTTTTTAACGTCAATGAATTATATTTAAAAAAAAATAATGACAATAATAATCTATCTATTCAAGAAAATATGATAGTGTTCCAAGAAGAAGTTGTAAGAAAAAATTAATACATATAAGAAGAAACGAGTAAATAACATTTTCCAATGATGATCGATGTACAAATAAAAAAGTATTAAATGGAATAAAAATATACGTAGAAATTAGGAATCTATACATATTATAATATTAGACCAAGTTTGACTAATGAATAATATCAATACACTCCAAATAACTTCAATATTTTAATTTGTATTATTATTTTGATCGAATATATGCCAAAAAAAACAAAAAAAACCCCGATTAAATTGACACAAGACGTGCAACGCGAGTCCACCTTCCTAGTACTATTAAAAGTTGCGAAATACATTTATTAATAAAAGCGTATAGTGCCTTTTATCTGATATAGCAATATTAACTCGTTAGTTAGATTGGTATATATGGGTGTTTACACAGCTCATTCTGTAACAATTTTGATTCAGCTGAATATTCAAGATTCAATATGAAATTCTCTACTTCATGTACTTCCATGGAACCAGATCTCGAGTTCTAATATGGTATCAGATGAATAAATTCCGCGTTTATTTGTTTCTATGTTTCCGGTGATCAGTTCCGATCATCTTCTTCGTTCATTCTGCTATATTCGATCAATCTTCTTCCATCAGTTTTATATCTGGTCTTCGATTCGTTTCAGATCGGAAAACGGATACCCCTCCGTTTTTCTTCTTTCTAGTTTTTCTTTCAATCTTCAATTTACGGTCCAACGCAATCCTATCAATGATCCCGCCACTCCCTATTTCATACATCCAACCGAGGGCCCAGGCCTCACGCTTGTTACACAATTGCTCACCGGCAACAATTATTTCTCATGGAGTCGTGCTATTATCATCATTTCATTAATTGTGAAGAATAAGCTGAGATTTCTCAATGGGGTGATTCCTTGCCCAAGCAAAATTGATGATCCATTGACCTGTAGTGCTTGGCTTCGCAATAACCATATTGTTTTTTCTTGGTTAATGAATTCAAAGGCCAAGGAAATTCAGCCTAGTGTCATTTATTCAGCCTACTGACGTATAGTGATCACTTATCATTTTTTTCTTCCCAACATCCATTTTTTGTTCATTCACTATTTTGTGAGTTATTGTCATTCTAATTATATCCAAAATATTATCTTCACATATATATATATATATATATATATATATATATATGGGTCTATTTGATATACACCCCTCGTATGGAAAATTATAGGGATAGGTTCATATCTCTACAATTGTTTCTACTAATCCGATTAAGTCATGTTTCAATATTTTCCTCAAAGTATAAAGAGCAAAATACTAAACATTCTTCTGCCAGATACCCTTCAGCAATTGATCCTTCTGGTCGGCTCCGATTGCGTACATAAGATTTTATTGTACTCAAATACCTAAGAATCAGAATATTAAAAATAAGTATGATATAAAAATATTAAAAATAATGATTAAATAACATTCATTAAAAGACTTGCCTTTCAACAAGATACATCCAACGGTAATGAACAGGCCCTGCTAATTTTGCCTCTGTGACCAAATGAATGGTCAAATGTACCATGATATCAAAAAATGATGGAGGAAATATCTTTTCAAGCTGGCATAGTATGATAGCAATATCCTTTTCGAGGCGAACCAAATCAGAATGATGGAGTGTTTTAAAACACAATTCTCTAAAGTAACGACTCAAATGAATCAAAGGGGAACGCACTGACTTCGGCAAAAGTTTACGTAAAGAAAGTTGTAGCAATTGTTGCATTAATATGTGACTATCATGACTTTTGAGACCAAATATCTTAGTTGGCTTCAAATACACACACCTTGATATATTTGCAGCGTAACCATCAGGTAGCTTTATTGTTTTCAGAACCCTACAAAAATAATTCTTTCTCCTTCTTATTTAATGTGAAAGAAGATGCAGGTATCCATTCTTTTCCAAATTCATCAACAAAGGGATGGAGTCATGGTCTTATTCCCATCTTTTTCATATCAAGTCGGGCTTTGTAATTGTCTTTTGACTTATCAGAATCCAATAATGTGTACAGAACCTTGTCGCATACATTCTTCTCAATGTGCATAACATCGAGATTATGGCGTACTAAATTATTTTCTCAATATGGCAAATCAAATAAAATACTTCTTTTTTTCCAACTATACGGAAAATTCTGATCACCCACATTTTTTCCGAACATGTTATCAATGTCCTTAATATCACCAAATATTGTAGATCCCCTCAAATAGGCAGGTGCCGTTCGATACTCTTGTGTGCCATCAAATGATCCCTTCTCAATTCGATAAGGATGATCTTCGGGTAAGAAAATGCGATGACACATATAACAATACTTGTGAGAATTATCCAACCATTTAGAGTTGGTAAACTTATAGCATATCGGACATGCGTACTTCTCTTTAGTATTCCATCCAGATATAGCTGCAAGGCCCGGAAAATCAATGATTGTCCACAATATTGCTGCATGCATTTGAAAATTTTCTTTTGACGAAGCATCATAAGTGTTTATTCCAGACTCAAATAACTCCTTTAATTCGGCAATTATCCAGATTGTTTCCGGGCTCTGTTGGACCAGGTACAAGTAGAGATAGAATAAAGTGTGATTTTTTCATGCAATCTCCAGGTGGAAGATTGTAAGGTATTAGGATTACTGGCCATGTACTATGAGATACATTCATAGTTTTATAAGGATTAAAACCATCTGTTGCCATACCTAATCTTACATTGGGGGAATCTTTAGCAAAGTCTGGATTATGATAGTCAAAAGTATGCCAAGCAGGAGAATCTGCGGGGTGCCTCATGAAACCATCTTTGATTCGTTTCTCGTCATGCCACTTCATAAGGGATGCAGTTTTTGAATTCCTAAATAATTGCTGCAACCTTGGTTTCAGTGGGAAGTGCCACATTACTTTTGCCGAAACTTTCTTTTCTTTCTTTGATTTTTCTGAAGAAACGCCTTGATCAGCTTGACTAAGTTCTGGTATTATCCACTGTGGCTCATCACAGATGCGATCTGATCTTACTCTCATTGACACCCCAATATAGCATGCAATCATTTTTACATGCATCAATCTTCGTATAATTCAAACCCAAATCCTTTAGTATTTTTTTGGTCTCGTATTAATTTTTGGGTAATTGGACACCTTCTTGAAATGATTCTCTCAACAAATTAAGTATCAAAGTAAAAAACTATCGTCCAATTTCCAATACACTTAATTTGGAGCAATCGAATAATGAAAGAAAGTCTAGAAAACCTTTGACATCCAGGATAAAGCCCTTTTTCTGCATCTGCCATAAGCTTATAAAATTTCTCAGCTTCTTTGCACGGTCTCTCCACCTCTTCTATTGGCCGTTGTTTCAAATTCATCTTGCATTCCAAATATATCACGTTACATTCCTTGAACATTGTAATCATTATTTGTCACATCATCATCTTGCAATACAAGTTCTTCTTCATCAGTAAACAACTCTCCATGAAGAATCCATTTTGTGTACCCACTTAAAAAACCATGCCAAAGAAGATGTTCTACTACTACTTTCCGTGTTTTGCAAAAACCGTTTCTACATTTCTTACTGGGGCACAAGATTAGGCCATCGTTTGAATTTGAGAAGGCAAAGTTAAGAAAACTATACAATCCTGTTTGATACTCTGTGCTTAACCTTGGGGAATCCATCCATTTTCTATCCATGCTAATAGTTTCGACTGCAAAGGCAACTATTACAATAGACAATAAGAAATATATATATATATATATATATATATATATATATATATATATATATATATAGGTGGAGACAAACTGCTATTACAAAGTTAAGTAATAGAATTTTTCTGGTATTTCTTATTCAAACCTGTATAACACATTCTGTCTTCGAGTAAAATAGCTTCAAGATAGAGAAATTAATATCTCACAAATTAGCCTGTATGAGAATTCCAAACACAATATTTAATTTATGAAGTTAATATCCAAATAATAAATTTCAGAAATCACAGTATGATAATCCCAAATCTTCATCAGACAACAACAAAAAAATGAAACAATAATTGAATGAATTTTTCGAAGAAATACAAAAAATAAAAAATAATATTAAGAAATATCTTAGCCAGCAATAACATGTGAATTTATATTCTATTACTTTATGAATTTATTCCAAACTTTTAATAAGTGCACCCCTTAAGCTTTCTTTCAGTTTCCACATAATTTTCCACTGTAATCAGATTTTTTTTACATCACCATACTAAATCTCATCCAATCCCCACGTTGAACCAAATCTCACCCGATCCACTCTAATTTCGTTTAAGGTGCACCAAATTCATGAATTAGACGAAAGATCATACAATTTTGTTCGAGAAAAAAAAATATTAAATAATTTTGAAACAAAATATTTAGGTCATGAAACAAACACTTGTATTACCTGCCAGAGTTCTTCAGTAATTTTAGTATACCTGTCGAGAAATCATCACATAGTTTGATTGTTAAGAATCGAAGCAAATAACAGGGAAATTCTCAAACTAAATTAAATTCACAGGCACCTTTACCGCCGTTTGCACGAAAGGAAGAAGAAATCGGGCTGGAGTGCACTGCCGATTGGACAAAAAGGAAGAATGAAACGGGGAATGAAATGGTTAGGAATTTGGTGAAAAGCGAGAAGAAAACGGGATATGAAAGGGTTAGGGATTTGGCAGAAATCTGTTTTTTTTCCTTTGTAAGTGGAATGGGCATTAATTTAACAGCAATTTCAGTTATTTTAGGGAAATAAAATAGAAATTTTCGCGGTATTTTTTTGCTCCAATTATAATAACGCCATTATTCCTGTATGTTATGACGGTATATGAAATCGTCTCATTATATCTGTATATATCGAGACGACTAACTCAAAAGCGTCATAATATAGGGTTCTTGAAAATTAAATAAAGCAAAAAAAAAAAAGTATATTTACTCATACGCCTATCTATTAGCCGTCTTAATAGATATCCTATAACTACGGCTTTAAAATACCGTCACAATAGAGTGTCACAAAAACTCAATTTTCTAGTAGTGGGTCTATCCCTAAAAATCTTTCTTTGAGATACCCCAGCCTGGAAATGCGCCCAACTGCATTCCGCATTTTCACCAACTGCATTTATATTTTGGACCTGCATTTAGTATTTCTATACTGCATATATCATGATTTTTAATTTAATATTTTTTTTATTATTCTATATATATTGTAACTTTTTTATTATTACTGTATTTTTTTATAAAATATATTTTTCTAATAATTCGGTTTGTTTTAATTTTTAAAATTTTTAAATTTTGTAATTTTGTAAATAATTTTTTTTTATTAATTTAAATTGTGGTAATAAACTGAAAGTATACTACACATGACTACAGTGTACTAAAACCAAGTTCAATAGTCATGCATAGTTATATGTAGTCATGTGCTGTCTTTTTATCCCAAAATTCATCTACACCAACAAATAAAATTCAGAATTTAGATCTTGATATTATAAATCAACTAACAAGCAAAAAATGAAAAAATACAATCACATGCATATATTCTTCAAACATTAACAAGTATTACTGTACATTAAAAAACCTATAACATACATATAACTGTATGTTACTACATGTGACTATAGTTATCTATAATTATATATAGTGACATAAAGTCTAGACTGAATCCAACTTCACAAAGCACTTCATCGCATCTTATTCTGTGCATATCATTTTTTTATAATAAAAGCAAAACCTGCGACAAAAAAATACGAGTTAAAAGAGCAAAATGGAACATGCGAGATAGATTACATGAAAAATACAAAAAAAATATGATTTTTTTTTTGCTAATAAATTTACTAAACTGAAATGGACTACAAATGACTATAGTATACTACAAGTGTAGCACCCCCCCTCCTAATTGGGCGATAAATCGAACCGGTTTATCGGAATATTTAATAAACTAGCGGAAGCCAAGGATCTATTTGTAATTTTTGAAACTTTAAAATGGGACCAAAATCCAATTATTAAAACTTTGCATTTTTCGAAATCTTTCTTTAGGTTACTTTAGCCGAATAAATGTTTCGTTTGGGAAACAAGTTCCGAGAGGAGGTTTTTTGTTCGAGTGCTACACTATCACTATCGGTTTTTGGTTCGAGAAGAAATCAGAGTTTGGAAAGGTTATTTTGGGTGAATAATTCGGAAATTGCTAACGGAGGCATGAAAATAGATAAATTACGAAACAATTTATATTGTAATAGGGGTTGAGTACGATTCATACCGGTAACGAGTTTAAAAGGTACGAAAAGGAAATAGTTAGGTTTAATATTACATCACCAAAAGAAAATAACCAAAAGACTTCAGCATCGTTCATAGGTCCTCGTACAACTTCCAAAAACCCCGTGCAAGACCTCGATCCGTGAAAGATTAATTTTTGTACCTGGATAATAAACCTGTTACGAGCCCGTTTTCACTAAGTGGAATCAAACCACAACACATCATCCTAGTTGGATACCGGCCCTCTATATCCGAGTTGTTTATTACCCGGTATTCCATTAATCTTTCAATTTAAAAACCATTTAATGCAACTTTTCGAAATCATGCTTATGACCCACACATAAACATCACAAATATCAATCAAGTGCCACAAAATCACACAAATATCACAATTCACCACATATTTATACCTTGGGGCAAAAATTCCCCAAATTCACACACATAAACACACAACCACACACGGCACACACCACATACACATTCAGCACACACACTCACACATATTCAGCACACACACACACGCAGTCACACATTAACATCACCATTTAATATTAAACCATGCTTGTAAAGCAAGCACCCCTTTTTCACCTTTCATTTAATCAACTTATTACCACATCTAGGTAATAATCCATTCCAATAAATTCCAGCAGTAATCAACACATCCATGCAGCCATTTAAGGTACAAAATCCCAAATCTCATCACTCATAGTTATTAAATCAAAGACATGACAATAAAAGCACAAAACATAATAAATGACATGCACAATGTCCAATTTCCGAAATAATAGCAAACTATAATTCCAAAAATTCCCAAATTAAATACTAGGACTCCTAACTGATCCAAGTTCTAATTTCAGAAATCATTTCAAATTTTCACAAAGTTTCGAATTTTCTTGAAATTAGAAACTAGAAAATCCCCTTTTTCTTTTAAAAAATCAAAACCTCTAATATAACCTTAATTACTTTGAAAACCTTTGTAAAGAAAACTTTTCCCCATTTAATACTTGCTGGAAAAAAAGATTCAAATTTTAGAAATGAGAAATTTTTCGGGAATTGCAGTTTTGACCCCAAAGTTTTAAGATTTACACATGCAACCAGACTAAAAGTTCAAAATTCAGTTTTTCATGAAAAACCCCTGACAATCTGAAATTTTACTTTAATAAATGCATAAAACAAAGTTAAAAAGTTACTTTATACAGAAATTACATATTTCAAAAATTACATATTTCAACCCAAAATCTCTAGATCTATACATGCAAGGCCACTAGAAGTTCAAAAATCACTTTTTCTTGCAGGACCTTTTTAAATCCGAAATTTTTGTTCAATAAATGCTGAAAACAGTTTTGAAAACACATTTAGGACTGACTTCTCAAAAATTACAGATTTGACCCAAAACTTCTTAAGATCTACACATGCAACCCCATAAAAGTTTAAAATTTATTTTTCTTGAAACCACTTTTTGAAACCCGAAATTTTTAATGCTTTTGGCCAATAAAAGTTGTATCTACCCACTACCAACTTAGATGGTGCATGCAAGAGCAAGAAATCAACATTAAACACTTCTTTTCCATTTTCCCCCAAAAAGCCCTAATTTTCGAAATCACTCCCAATCTTTTAAAAAATTTTGAAAACCATTTTAATACTATTGATGCCATCTAATTGCAGCAAGAAATCGGAATTTCTTACCTTAAAATCGAAGAGAAGAAAACAACCGAAGGAAGAGAGGCTTTCAAGCACCGAAATCTAACCAAACTACTTTGATTGTGAATGAAATGGTGTGAGCTTCAAGGAGGGATGAGTTATTATCTCTCGTCAGGAGGCAAGTAGTTTTGATGGTGTTTTTGGTGTAGTCTATAGCAAGGGTTAAATAGGGGACCTTCATTTTTATTTTTGATTTTCTTGAAAATTTGGGGGTTGCGGTGGAAGAAGGAGAAGGCCGATGGTGGTGGTGATGGCTTCGGTGGAGAGAAATGGAGAAGACAAGTAAGGTGTTGAGGTGTTGAAAGGAAAAAGATGAAGGGTGTTTTTTGGGTTACTTTGAGTGTGGGATTAGAGAAATGATTAGGGGGTGCCAAGTGTAAAGGCATGCATACTTAACACTAATTATTCTATTTAAATAAATACAACTACAAACTACACACACACAAAATCCGGACACACACACATTCGGTCATATATATATATATATATATATATATATATATATATATATATATATATATATATATGTTCATGTATGTACGTATATGTATATATAATATACTATATTTATATTTCACATAAGTTACCACATTTAAAAAACAATTCACCAAATAATTAAGATATGCAATTATTCACGAAATTCACGAAATTCTTAGAATCTCAATTTCCGGGAATTTAAATGATACTAAATCACATAAATCACACATATATATATATCTACTCACGAAATTCACGAAATCACCATATTAAATAACACATGTAATTATTCACGTAAGTCACATAATTAGATTCACATAATTCACATAATTAATATCATATAATAATATTACCTAAAGATTCTCGAGTTAGGAATATTAGTTTCGAGTTTTAGGGTTTTCGGGTTTTGGAAAGGTAGGGTATTACAACAAGTCCTATAGTCATGTAGATTTATATGTAGCCATGACTATACATGACTACATATGACTGTGTATGACTAAATATAACTGTATATTCACCTGACTCAAATCACCCATCTAAATAACTACTACTGATTAAATTTCTTCTACAGACAAACAAAGCTCTCACACTTGAGCCATTTCGAATCATCTTCAAATAAATACAAAAAACAAATTACATAAGATTTATTATTAAAAAAAAAATTAATCCAAAGAAAAAGATTTTAATATTAATTATTCATAGATCTTCAAAAACATATTAGATCTGTTTTTTTTTTATAAATGCAGTAAATATATACAAATCAAACACACCGGTTCCAGATCTGAAATTCACCATTAGATCTGACTATACGTCATCGGATCACGATTCGAAATTTTCGAATTCAGTTGGTTTTCATAAAAAAAAAAACAATAAAAAAAGGTGAAAATAGTGATAAGAATTCAGAACATAAAAAAATAAATTAAAAATGGATGGGCATTCATAAATTAAAAAAATAACTTAAAAAAGTCAAGTGGATGGTTTAATACAGGGTTTAAGGAGGTGGAAAGAGCAACGACGGCCAGCACAAGGCCGTGGCGGAGCAGCGGCGCAAGGGGATGGTGGAGCAGCGGCGGTGGGAGGTGAGAGAGAGAAGAGAACGAGAGTTTTGAGAAGAGAATAAAAAACGACTGTGGGAGGAGGGGGAGAGAAGAGAAAACGACGGGGGGAGGAAGGAGAGAGAAAAGAACGAGAGTTGGGAGAGAGAGAGGGTTAGGGTTTTAAATTGTAACTAAAATGGCAAAACGGGTATTTCAATTTTTCTAGGGAGGTCTATCAAATTAAGATTAAAATTTAGGTTTGTGACTAGAAAAGAAAAATCCATAGGACCTATCCCTATATATTTTCAAAATTAGGGGTATTCCACATTTCCCACATATATATATATATATATATATATATATATATATATTGCTTTTTTTTTTATTGTATTTATTTTGAACATGACCTTTATTAATATTTTTTTATGTTGTTATTATTATTATTTAGTTACCTTTATTTATTTTAGCGCAAATTTCAGTTTGCACCCCTAAATTATATGGTGTGTCGGAAGCACAATCCTCAATTACAAATTAAATGTACAAAATACCCCCTCACCTTTTGCATTGTGTTTAAATATGCTATGTTTTTTGTTGATTTTCTTGTTACCATCACTTATTATAGTATTGTCTTTTGTCTTTTCTCACATTTTTACCCCTCTGTTGGTCATATAGCAAGGACTCAAAGCTTAAGTGTGCCTCAATTTTACCTTTATTTTTCCTCATTTTTTATTTAAAATTAGTTCTTTGTTGCTCATTTTTCTTCTTAATTTCACGATGATGTTCAGTGACAGCTTTAGTTGTCATCAACAAGTAGTCTGAGCTCAATTTCAAATGACATTCTAAACCAAACCGGATTAGTAATCGGATACCTAATTTTCCTAATTAAACCAAGTGTCTCAAGGTAAGACACTAAACCAGGGTAAACATTTCTCAATGTAAATCAAACCCCCAACATATTCAAACTCCATCAGGTTTCCATGATAAATTTTAATCACAGAAAATTCACCTGCTATTATAACCTACAAAAATATATTCTCAAGTTAATTAAATATGAAAATAAGCTAAACAATTGCTTAACAAATCATGCAAATACTATTTGCGAGATGAATTATGTTGGAAAAAAATAAATAAAGGAGAAAGTAACTTTTCATTTCTTATTTTGGCTAAAACATTTTTAAGTACAAAGTTCAAATATAGTTCTCATAGACTAAAGTTGGGGTTGAGATTTTAGTTGCACAACAAAACATTACAAAACTAGTGTCTTTAATTTTTTTTTAAAATTTGACCAAAAAACGTAGGTATGTACTTGGTTCGTTTCGTAGTTGAGGGGTGTGTGTGAGACACATTCTATAATTCAGGGGTGTAAAGTGAACATTGCCCTTTATTTTATTATTTTATTAATATACGATCTTGCCACGCACGGGGAAAAGTAATACTTTTATAATATATGGTTGCAATTTGTATTTAACCCTAGGAAAGAAGATAAAAGTTTTAAGTTTTCAGGAAAACAATTCAAAATAAAACACTTCGGGGGATGAATTGAAGATTGTGAGAATCAACCACCGTTTATTCCTTCAAATATCAGAGACAATGACGGCAGCGATGATGGTGGCGAGGTAATCCGGAAATGAAGGGCCAATTTCAGTAAGCATAATATAATACATTCTCAATAACACAGTTTAATATACGAAAATTATCTATCTTTTTATTCATGAGATATTTTCTTGGATTCAATGCGATCTTATTTTGATGCTTGTATATATTATGTCTTATTGAGGCAGAGAGAAAGTCTATGATTATCCATGATTAAAGTATTCCGGGATAAGCAATGTTCTTCCAAAATCGAAAATATTCGAATCTGAATCGGATGAATTCAAATTATATATACAAGTATTTGTTGATGAGAGAAAGTTGAATACAGTAGTAAATAATATTTGTATAACTAACAAATATCATTTTATAATTGGTGCAAATGATCCAATCATAATATTACAAAATAAAATCCAAACTGCGGTCGTAAAAAATAAAAATAAACCAATATATCATTTTTTATAACAAGGAAAAAAAAACTACTTAAAATTTTGGTCATTGAACAAGAAAAGTAGGGTTAGCAATCGACCTATATTACGTGCATGTCGACCTAATAATTCACGTAGCCTATTACAACTCCCTTTTGATAAATTCAAATCAAATACGGAAACAAATTAATAACTAAACCACGTACGTAGCCTACCCATATGTTTATATACGTTTACACGTGTTTCCTTCGAGTATTTCCCATAAAATGTTAGGCTCTGATTGGTTCTAATAAAATGCAAAGTAAAAAGATGAAATGTCTAAGTAATCCATTTTTCTTGTTTGATTAAAATATAAATTAGTGAGTAAAGTAAAATTGAGAAAAATGGGAAAACTTTTTTAACTAAAAACGAGGAAAATACATTTTCGTAAAAAATAGTGAGGAAAACTGGGAAAAGCAATTAGTCCTTTCTTCTCCAACTGTGTGTTCAATTCCTGACTCTCCTTTACCACCTCCATTCCGAACGCTAACAACCGCCGCCTCCACCACCTCTCCGGCACAGCCGGCAACCACCGCCGACAATCTCTTCGGCGCCGCCAGAACCATCCCAGCCATTGCCACTGGTCAATTCACCGGTGAAAGTAAACAAGACGGTAATAAGCGTATCCTTTCCCTAACCACCATCCCCGCACCACTTCACCTTCCACCCTCACTACGCCGTCGCTTCCCCTCACACCTTCAGTCCCTTGATCGACGGCGACAAAGTCAGCAACTGCATCAATCCGCTGCCGCCACCGCGTTTCTCTCCCCATTCATGCATCTCTTTCTTCTTCCATAACCATATCAATTTCGTTTTTGTTGGCGAGTGAGTGAGTTGGTGGGTGTTAAATAATTTTGTTTGTTTATTTATTTATTTATTTATTTTTATAATTTTTTTATCGTACAAAATTAATTTTGGTTTATCAAACAAATGAAAAAGAAGAGAACATAATTTTGGTTGAATTTTTTTACAGAAAAAAAGGGTTCAGTTATTTAATATGTAATATTTTAGTGTTTACTTCAAATTGCCAAAATAAAAATTAAAGAAAAGTTATTTTTCTCAAATAATTTCATTACCTTTTTTTCTTAGGAACCAAACACAATTAGAATTTCCAAAGTCCCTGATTTCCTTTCTCAACTTTATTAATACTGCAAGTAGGTGCAAATTGTAATAAATTTGCCTTGATTCTGCCCTTCAATTTTATTTAAGAATTAGGGGGAATGGCAAATAGGCTCATGACAAGGGCATTTAATTAAAAGGGGGACATCCAACTTTTTTGTTTTTCAAATAAATACAGTCCATTCAAACTTATTTGCAAATAAGGAAAATCTTTTTATATATACCAAAATTACCCCCAATTCATTGAAATCCAATTCAACTCCAATTTCATGATTTACACCCAATTTAGCCCAATTTCATCAATTAACCAATTTTAACCCTAATTTCAATTTTGACCCCAATTTTGACCTCAATTTTGACCCCAATTTTAACCCTAATTCTTATCAATTCCACCCATTATGCTCTAACTTCCTTAATATTACACATTGACCCCGGATTTAAACAAATATATCACATTAACCCCCCGGCGTTGACCTTTTTTTTTCTTCCAGATTTTTTCGCTGATTTCCGGCATTGGGTTTTTCGAAAAAAAAAATCTCCGTCAACAACTTAAACAAAACAAGAAATAAAAAAAATATTGATGTGGCCGACAATAATTATTGCAATTCCGCAAATAAATTTATTCTCATGTTTTTTGTCTAAATATCCCTTATAACATAATTTTTATCAATTCAATCCATTCTAGTTTAACTTCATCAATATTACACATTGACCTCGGATTTGAACAAATATATCACATTAACCCCATTTTCATAATTGTTTGAAAAAAGAATTTTTTTTAGAATATTTTTTTTCAGAATATTTTTTCCGGCTAGATTCCGGTGTTAGAATTTTGTTTTTGAAAACTTTTTCCCGGCCGGTCAGCCGCTGGTTTCTGGCGTTGACTTTTTTTTATCCTTCCTTTTTTTTGAAACTTTTTTTAACTACATAAATAATATTGAATGCCAAAATAGTAATATTATTTATGGTTATCTGCACTTTGCCCCCCATACTTTGCCTGATTTAGCGATTTGCCCCCATACAAAAAAAATTGCACGACCATTCATACTTGGACTTATTAATTTGTTGCACTGATGGCTAAAATGTATACTTTTGGCCAAAAAGCTCCCGGAATTGCACACGTGCGATACACGCATGAGACACACGTGCGATACATGCATGAGAATTAAGGGGCAGTTTCACCGACCCACAGTGTTTTTAGTATGAAAAAAAAACAGAAAAACAAAAAACGTTTTCACAAATTATGAGACGATTTCAATTCTACAAAACACGTGTCATTTGATCTTGCGCTTCTTTTTTTAAGAAACCACAACTTGGCAGCTTGTTATTGACTTTGTTTCGTTTGTTTATCAAAGTTGTGCAAGAAGAAAAGGTTAGACTCAGGTGTCATGGACCATCATTTTCCTTCTTCTTTCCCCTGTTAATAGTGCATTTCATTTTCTTTATTTAATTTGTTGTTTTTAGTAGCTAGCTCAAAATAGTTAAATTTACTTAATTAAAAAAAAAACATTTTTTCTTTACAAGTTTTACTATATATGCTTATTTTATTTTTATTTTCAACAAATAACTAGTAAAAGTTTTAATTAATTAATGGTTGCAAATCTCTTTTATTTAATCTTTTATATTTGAAAATGAAAAACTAATAAACAGTTTTACTTAATATTATAATTTGTGTTTATTTATGTGTTCAATAATAAATTTAAATTGATCAAAGAAAATCATAATCAAGACAATAACAAGAATATCTATATTTTAATAATATTTTTGGCGATGCACCTTAATTACCAACAACTCCTTCATTCTCATATGGCAAAGGATAATATGGAAATTTTTATTTTTGTGTTTATTTATGTGTCGAATAAGAAATTTCTTCAAAAAAAAAACATTTAAGTAAATTTCTTAATAAATAAATAAATAAACATTTTATATTAGTTTAAGTAATTAGTAATTAGTAATTGAAAAGAAAATAATTAAAGAGAAAATAAAAAAAGAGTGATTATATATATATGTATATATATATATATATATATATATATCATGAATTAATTATAACAGTAAATAATGAATTATGCATAAACAGATCATCTGTAGTCAAATTAGAAACCAAGTTGATTATTAAATTGCAGTTAATTATTGAGAGACAGATTGAGGTAGTTTATTAATGAGTCTAATACACTAGAGTTCATCCTTTTGTGGGGAAATAATCTTGAAAGGATAGTACACTCTGGCTGCAATCCCACAAACTCCCGGTGTGTGTTTGTCGTTAACATTACTCCGACGCAGCATCTTAATATAGCCATCTTCTCCCCAGTTAGACCCCCATGAGTTTTTCACGAGCCAATACTTAGTTCCGTCCACGTGTGTTCCGTAGCCAACAATAGTAACAATGTGATCGAACTCTGTCCCGCAATTCCCGGTGAACACCCCCTGCATGTAATAAATAATAAATAGTAAATAATAAACAAAAACAGGGGAAAAAAACATATTAATTATTATTATTTTTTTTAATTAAACTTTTAATTATAACTTACGTTTGAGTAATGGCGAAAGTCGAAACAACTTGAATCAATCTCAGCTGTTACCGGCTGCTTAGCGACTACCTTCATCATTAAATCTTCGCGGTTAGGATGAACTCTATAGTAGCCATCTATCCATGCCGCGGGCGAGTTTTTCTGCAATAAAATATATATAATCGAAGAAAAAGTTCAAATTAAATACAAATAAACTTATTAGACGTGCATTAAATATATATATATATTATTTGTACGTGTACGTGTACGTATGCATACGTATACCTTGTTGAAGTTACATTTTTGCTTGTCATCATCTCTATAAGGATAACTCTTGTCCGTTGCGATCCCGTTTTCCTTGATGAACCTAAAAGCTTTCCATGCATATCCTCCTTCGCATTGCAAGTTTCCGGTGTCGCAGTCAACCAATTCTTGCGCAGATAAGGACATCAATTTATTTGTCCTTATATATGTTATGCCTTCAACTGCGGCCACAGTTGCAAAGGCCCAGCAGCTACCTGGAGGAAGGAATTACACGAGTTATACAAAAAAAAAAAAATACAGAAAAAAAGAAGATGAATTAATCTTAATTAAATTTATTCGATGTTGAATCACGTACGGAAACAGATTATAAATTATATATATATTAATATGTCTACTAATTATTAATTTAGAAAAGTTACCGCATTTATGATTATGCTTCACGCTGGTGACTGCCCCATTTTTCCTCCAGTCAACCTCGTTTGGAAGTGAAACATCGGTTGCTGCTTCCGCGTGATCATAGCCGATGCTCGTGTCTTCAACCTCGTCGTCTGGACCTAAGAAAGGCACTCTCTCCAACTTGAAGAAAAATTCAAGTCCCTCAAGAAAGGCACTCTCTCCATTCACGATTATTGCCAAATAATCAAAACCACGGCGGACAACTTGGCCGATGTCGGAAATCCAATCTCCGACAAACAACTCGTCCTGCAAACACTACACGGCCTTCCGAAAAATTACGGGACCGTCGCCAACCTCATCTCCTTTCAGAATCCCCTCCCCAGCTTTCTACAGACTCGATCGCTTCTTCAGATGGAAGAAACAAGAATTGTTGAACCATAGCAGACCGCTACGGTTTTCTACGCCTCCAACGCAAACTGTTCATCCAACAGTTGCAACGGTTCATGCAACAGTTCCCGCGGAAGTAGTTCTTCACGCTATCAGCGCGGGGGTGGCTGATCCAATCGTCGCGGAGGTAGCACACCGTCACCCCATGCAGCACAACGGCTACCATAGAGCCCATGGCACATCTCAACTCTGGCGCGCACCTTACCGACAACCGTCAGTTCTGGGATCCGCTCCAAATACATCGGGCCACCCATCCACTTCAGCGGCTCAAGCCTACTTTACTGGACCACCTGAACCCTACAACGGCCACTCGGCTCCTACTCAGGTTCATCCGCAGCAGCAACCATGCCACAACTCTAACAGTTCCTTCAACAGTTGCAACAGTTCCTGCAACAGTGCCAACGTCGTGGATCTCGCAAACCGTTTGAATACGGTGACACTTCAGCAGCCTACCGAGTCACAATGGTTCATGGACAGCGGGGCGACCTCTCATATGGCACCACACTTAGGTAATTTCAATTTTGTTTTTAATCCTGGCAGTAATTTCCCCAAACATGTCGTCGTCGGTAATGGTTCCACCCTCCCCATAACCCACATAGGCCACACAATTCTTCCCACCACTCCTTTCCGCCTCACAAATGTCTATGTCACACCCAATATTGTCAAACACCTTATCTCTGTTCGAAAGTTCACCTGCGATAACTCATGTTCGGTTGAATTTGACCCGTTTGGTTTTTCTGTGAAGGATCTTCGGAGTCGAGTCGAGATTTTCAGGTGCAATAGCTCCGGTGACCTATATCCATTTGGCGTCCCTCCCCCCACCTCACCTTCCGTTGCTTTCCTCATTGTCGCAACACCTTCGTCTCGCACTCTTTGGCATCAGCGTCCAGGCCATCCCGGCAAACATGTCATGTCCCGTTTATTTTCTAGCACTTTTCTTTCCCATAATAAAGACCATATAGAGTCTCTTTGTAATGCCTGTCAATTAGGCAAACATTTTCGTCTACCATTTTTTTCTCAAAAATCTACTATTGTTGCTCCATTTCAAATTATTCATGCTGATTTATGGACTTCTCCTATCTCTAGTCTTACGGGTTTCAAATATTATCTTGTCTTAGTTGATGATTTTACCCATTATTGATGGACTTTTCCTCTTCGAAATAAATTTGACGTTTTTACAACCTTTGTCAATTTTCATACACTTCTCAAAACTAAATTCCAACATCCCCTGAAAGCCTTACAAAGTGATAATGGTCGTGAATTCAAAAATGCGGATTTTCAAAACTACTTCACTAAATACGGCATCCTAAATCGTTTTTCGTGTCCCCACACATCCCCTCAAAACGGACACGCAGAACGAATGATCCGCACCATAACCAACATGATTAGATCCCTCATCTTTCAAGCTCATCTTCCTCCTACTTATTGGGTCGAAGCTCTTCATATGGCCACCCACCTACTCAATATCTTACCTACCAAAACCACACAAAACCGGACCCCTCACGAAGCTCTTTATCAAATCAAACCTACATACTCTCATCTTCGAGTATTTGGCTGTCTCTGCTATTCCAACCTCACCGCCACCACACCACATAAACTCGCCCCCCGTTCTACTCCTTGTGTCTATCTCGGTCACCCTTCCTCTCACAAAGGCTATCATTGCCTTGATAGATCCACTGGCCGTATCATAATTTCTCGTCATTTTACCTTCGACGAAACACACTTTCCCTTTGCTGAGTCCACTCCCCCCACAAACACACTGCTTTAATTAAAACAATACTTGGAATGTTGTGCCCCGCCCCCCGTTCACTAATTTTATTTCTGGTAAGTCGATATACAAACAGAAACTCAAGTCTGATGGCTCCCTTGAGCGATACAAAGCACGGTGGGTTGTTCGTGGGTTTCACCAGCAGGCTAGCATCGATTTTGACGAGACTTTTAGCCCAGTTGTCAAACCAGCAACTGTTCGAACAGTTCTCAGTATTGCTCTCTCCCGATCCTGGCCAATCCACCAGCTTGATGTAAAAAATGCCTTCTTACATGGCAATCACTCTGAAACTGTCTACTGCGAGCAACCTCCCGGATTCGTCGACCCATCTCGCCCCACTCACGTGTGTCGTCTCAACAAAGCACTCTACGGTCTCAAGCAGGCACCACGTGCTTGGTACAAGCATTTTGAATCTCACATTACTACCATGGGGTTCAGAGAATGCAAGTCCGACACTTCACTCTTTGTGTACTGTCGCAACAGTTCACGCGACTGTCGCAACAGTTCATGCGCCTACCTTCTGCTGTATGTCGATGACATTGTACTTACGGCCTCCACATCTGAATTGCTCCGCTCTATCATCGCTACCCTTAATCAAGAGTTCACAATGAAGGACCTTGGCGATCTTTACTTCTTTCTTGGCATCTCAGTTACTCGCTCGTCGAATGGGCTATTTCTCTCTCAACGCAAGTACGCCGACGAGATACTAGAGCGTGCACACATGGATTCCTGCAACCCTTGTCTTACGCCGGCTGACACAAAGAGCAAGTTGTCTTCGACCACTGGACCCCCCTGTGGCTGACCCTACTCTTTATCGCAGCCTTGCCGGTGCACTGCAATAGCTCACGTTTACTCGTCCCGACATCTTCTATGCTGTGCAACAAGTATGTCTATTCATGTATGATCCGAGGGAACCTCATATGGCAGCTCTTAAGCGTATCCTTCGCTATATTCGTGGCACTCTCGATCACGGCCTTCAGCTCTCCCCCAATCCGGACCTCTCCCTTATCGCTTACTCCAACGCCGATTGGGGTGGCTGCCCCGACACTCGTCGTTCGACATCGGGCTATTGTGTTTTCCTCGCCAACAACCTCATTTCTTGGTCCTCCAAACGACAGGTCACTACTTCTCGATCGAGTACGGAAGTCGAATATCCGGCTGTCGCAAATGCCGTCGCCGAAACGACTTGGTTATGCAACCTACTCTCTGAGTTGCTCTGCCCACTTTCGAAAGCCACTATTGTGTACTGTGACAACGTCAGTGCCGTCTACCTATCCAGCAATCCTATTCAACACTCTCGTACGAAACATGTAGAGATCGATATCCACTTTGTCCGAGACAAAGTTGCTTTGGGACACGTTCGAGTTCTTCACGTCCCATCCGCCTGCCAGTTTGCCGATATCTTCACGAAAGGACTCCCTACTCAATTGTTCCAACAGTTTGTCTTCAGTCTCCACGTCCTCTCCTTTCCCGTTTCGACTGCGGGGGTGTATTAGCGTATATATTATATATATTACGTATACTATTATTATTCTTATTTATTATAGTTACCTTGTATAATAGGTTACCTTGTGTAATAGGTTAGGGTTTCCTACATGTAACTATATATACAATTAATATACGTAAGAGAATTTATTCTCTTTTTTCTCCAAAACCTATTTCTCCTATACATAGCTATTTCATTGTCAACCAACAAATCCCAAGTAGCTCATAAAATCATCGTCCCATATGCTAATAATCCTCAAAAGTCGGCGAAAATTGCACATCTTCGCTCTCGTTTGAAGAGCACCCGCCGCCACCGGTACAAGAATTGGAGGAAGATGAAGATTATGAGGGGTCGGGGTTGATGAATTTTCATCGGGGGAGCATAATTTATGGGGATCAATCACATGAATTTCGTCCATGTAGTCAGTGCTGGAATCAAATGGGCTCTCAATTTTGTGTTCCGCTGACTCGCTAACAATGGTTGAGTGGGCTCCACCTTATCCTCCATTATATTTGGTTCCACCGCTGCTTCCGGTGGTGGTTCGTCGGCGTTGGTGGGTGGTGGCAGAGGCTTATGGATAAGAGGATCGATTCCCAATTTCTTTAGCTTCTTCTTCACGAGGAGGAATCTTCTTCTTTCCAATGACACCTGTCAAATTTGAGGTGAATTTGGAGGCTTTGTTCTATGCACATGTCGAGCGAGAGAGAGTGTGTGTTGAGAGCAGTATAGATTTTCCCTTTCTTTTAATAATTTATTTGTATTTAATAAAAAACAATTTTGTATTTTGATTGTTTAATAATTTAATAATTTAAATATTATTGAATACTTAGTAAGGAACAACCAAAATATTTATAACATTTAATAATAAATATAAGAATTTTAAGAATTATTTATATTTAAAATATATATGCAAGGGTAAAAGCGTCCGAAAAAGTGGAACAATAAAAAAATCAGATATAAATGAGAAAGTCAACATGCCACATTATCATCCACTAACAGATTCGAAATGGAAAGGCCATTTGGTTACGTTTTGTTGTTCAGAGGGGTGTTTGTGACAGACCCCATAGTTTAAGGGTACAAACTGTAGTTTCCCCTTATTGTTTTATTAATAAAAGACATTTTGGATTTATCTTGAAACTGCGAAATAAATTTGAGCTTATTGTAATTGCACATATCTGATGGGTTTTTTTTGCCAAATAATTCCTTATTATTTAAACCATCTATCCAAATAACTTTGATAGTTTTCTAAATGATTCAAGCTCCAAACCACCCTTTATCTTCCACGGTCTATCTGAAACCGCTACTTCATACTTTTCGGGATATGCAGCAGGTTTATGTTTAGCTAAGATCAATAGATGGTAGAAAGAGCCTGCAACCATATGTTTTTTTCCCTTGATTATAGTTACAAACTGTAAGGTTGTATTAGCCTTGTTATTGTATTCTTTCACTGCAAAATTTGCGGCAGACACCACACTTGGATCTTCCAGGTCCTTGATCGGCCACATACCATCAGGTTTATAACCTGTTTCATTTTGAATAATAATAATAAAAATCAAGAAATATAAGGATAAAAACGAGTGTGATATAGGTATTATTTTTGTTGGGTGAATATTTTGTATGCCCCTTCATTATATATAATGATGTCAAAATTCGAAACTTGTAATTATTTAATTTAAATTAGTAAAATATTATAGATAACTTAAATGAATATTTATTATTTTTTAGCTAAAGAATATGAAATCTTGGTGCACATGCGGCACTAGCAGAGTCAGGAATTTCAATAAATTTGGAAGGGGTGCACTCTTGGGCAATAACCTGTACTAATTCTATAATCTTATTTATTAATTACAGAATAAAAATATATAAATAAAACTAAGATTTTTTGCTCTACAACCCTAATATTATCAATGCTATTGAGATTTCAGGGAAAAAAGTTTAATCCTCTAACCAACTATAAAGAAATGCAACACATATCCAAATTACCAAAAGCCATAAAATTTTATATTTAATTTCATTCTATAAACTAGCACATCGTAGTACAAATGTATGTATGTACATAAAATTTAATATTCATAAGATATTTTTAATTATCATAAATTCTAAATCGGCCGTACCTTCAAATATGCTGAAGCCATCGAGTTTCATAGAATTATTTTTCTGTCGCGGTTTGTACAAAACAGATGATGAATATTTTTTGAGATTGATGGCCTTGTTATCTATAGCTGAGAAATCTATATAGACTTGATAGTTGTGTTTTTCGCTATACACTGAATAATCTCCATTGAAAACAGACACAAAGCGCAATATTTTATTAGCTTTCTTATTATGCTCTGCGACTGCAAATTTTGCGATAGATACAACTTTCGGATCTTTTAGGTCCCATATCGGCGACACACTGTTAATAGGACAACCAAAATCAAGAGGAATGTGAGTAAGATTGAGCATGAGGTAGGTGCCATGTTGATGGTGAATTCATGTGATAGAGTCATTCTCTATGTATAGTGGTGTCAAAAATTGAAATGAATGGCTATCGAAGAAAAAAAAAAGAGTTTATAGATAGCGATAACTTAAATTGATAGTTATCATGTAGTCAAAAGTTTTGGGATTTTGGATGCACAAGTGTCATGTACAAACTACATGTACCACTCACAGTTTAAAACAAAATTAAAACTAGAAAATTAAGTTTAATTATAAGGTTAATAGCATTTTGCATCCTTAGGAAAAGAAATAGCATTTTGTCAATTATACTAGCATTTTGCCAATTATATTTTGCGCTTTTTTTCACTCTGCCACCTTAACAAAATAAAATTGTGCGGCCACACCTGAACCCGTTATTTTGACTCATATTGTTCAAAGGTTTGTAAAAAACTAAAAGACCTCATCATATTTTAACATTTTAATATACTCCAATTTCATTCTTTAATTTAATTTAATTTCAATTTGACTCCAAATTTCACAAATTATTCAATTTTGACCGAAAACTCAATTTTGAGTATAAATTCACCCATCGCTGACGTTGACTTTTTTTTTCTTTAACATATTTTTGCCCCGTTTATTGATGTGGTTGACAATCATATTAACTATATTACTGCTAAACACCGTAATATTAACTATACTACTGTTTAACACAATAATATTGCTATATTAGTCTCTAGCACGGTAATATTAACACAACAAAAATCATTATTATTGTGTAACAGAGTAATATTAATATGTTGACCCTTAAACAAATGCAAACATAATAAAAAGGCAAAAGAATTAATATTGATGTGGTTGACAGTAATATTATAGTTATCCACAATAATATTACTATCATCCACAGTAATATTACTGTAACAACAGTAATATTACCGTCAACCACAATAATATTATTGTGTTTACAATAATATTATAATAGTAGATAGTAATATTATTACGTTAATTGGTCAACAACACAAACAAAACAAAAAAGTAAAAATACAAAAAAGTATTGATGTGATTGACAGTAATATTATTGTGTTTACAGTAATTTTTCCGTCAACGACAGAATATAATTACGTTGACTTGTCAACATAAAAAAATAAAAATAAAAAAAACCAAAATAATAATAATATTGTCGTTGACAGTACAATTACTGTCAGCAACAATATAATTACTGTTAATGACAGTACATTACGTCAACGTTCAGTGACTGACATAAATAAAATGATGAAAATTTTAGGGAAAATGAAATACTACAAAAAGTCAATACCAGAAACCAGCGGCGGAGAAAGCAGACAT
>NW_012193059.1:624319-723495 GCF_000504015.1 Erythranthe guttata
CTTTCGCAATAACAAAGAAAAACGAAGAACGTCGAAGATCGAAAAACACATATTTCCATTGAATCTAAACTAGATAACATGGGGCAGCAAAAATACAAAGTGACCGGTTGTTTTTTGTTTTTTCCTCCGAAGAACAAACCCATGATTCATAGAACACGAGTCGTCTCCTTTTTCCCCGTCTTGATTTCTAGCTGTTCATTCACAATCAATGGAGACCCGAAAAACACTCTGGCCGAGCCATAATTACGTATTTCTCCTCAGCCAAATCAAGAGCAACAATATCCCAACCACAACCAAGTTCGCCGACCGGGCGCCAGCCAATTCAATGCAGCCTTCCGTCGTATTTTTTCCAATACTCGATTTCTTTCCAAGAATCGGTCTTGGAACTATACATCCGTGTTCGCGTCGGTGTCTTGTGTTGTTGACTATGTTGACCGTCTTTAATGATGACAACCTTGTAATCCTCCGACAACTCATCGTACCCGAACCCGTATCCTACTCCGCGAATAAACGGGGCAGAGTTTTTAATGTATTATTTGGTTTTTCTAGTTGAAGGATTCCACATAATCTAATCTCCCGTACAAATAGTGATCCCACGATCCGATTTTTTTTCACGGGTCGAATTTGAATATCCATATTAGTTGTCACAACGGGTTCATCACGAAACGAACATGATCCGAGACTCAAGAAATGCGTTTTTCGATGTTCGAAGCCGAAGACGTGCTTACTTCCGTCGGCGCATGATTTGTTGAGGGGTTTTTTGCAAGAACCACCCCTGTGTAATCTCTAATTGTCTAAAAAGTCCTTGTGTTAAAAAAATTAGCAAAAACCCCCCTATAAAAGTTAGTCAAAGGCGTTAAGCCCCCTGGCAGCGAATCGTGCGCTGCACGCGCGAACTGTGCAACTGGGGGTGCGTTTTTTGACCTAAAACTACATAAATACCCTTTCTCATAAATTTCAAGAATTAAAAAATCACCCCGAAATTTTTAAAAGCACCAAAATGAAGTTTTTTAAATTTTCAATTTAGTCCATAGCATTTTCGGATAAGCCCTCTTCTCCATCAGACCTAAACTCCCCTTACCACCTCGGCTCCGCCGCCCCGCCTTGCCACACTATGCTGCTGTCTACGACCGTCATGTCTCCGCCGATCTCACCAAATCCTCGATCAAGCCCTGACCCTCCCTCGTAAGTGCCGCCACAAGAACTCCATCAGTTTCTCCTCCGCCGATAGCAAATGGAGTGTCCACACATTTAACAAAGATTCCGATAGTGGATCCTAGAGATCCAAGAGTACATGTTTTTTCAACTGCCGTTCCTCTTTCTTTTTCTTCATTCCTCTTTCTATTTTTTTCCTCTTATAATTGATGAAATGAAAATAGAGGGTAAATAATTGAATTGTTTTTAAGATTAATGGTTGGCATGGGGCAATGGTGGAGATAGCAGTGTATATATCGGTGGTGATTAATTGAAGAGATCAAATCAATGGCGAAGACTCTCGTTTTTTCAAGAAACACCATGTAAGTTGCAGGTTGGTGTTGTGGTTTGCAACTTGGGGATTTCATCGGGGGTGGGGACTATGTTCTTGAAGTGAAATGAGCTGGTGGCGTCTTCGATTTGCAGCGGCAATGGCGGAGGTTGTGGTGAGAGATGAAGAAGACGATGACGTGTTTTTTTAAGTATTTTCTTTATTTCTAATGAAGGGTAATTTAGTCATTTGATCTAAGTCAACGGGATTATTTTGAATAGGGAGTGGTGGGCTAAATAAAACCAATCATAGGGGGTTCAATGCTAATTTTTTTAACATAGGGACTTTTCTGGTAATTAGATATTTCACAGGGGGGTCTGTGCAATTAACTCATTTGTTGAGATGACAAAACGCCATCGTTTCGAAACACACTTGAATCTCAACAGAGATTTCTTCGATTATTTCTTCAGGAATTACATGCTTCAAGCTGATTTCTTCGAACCCCTTTATCCCTGCCCCGACATTTTCTGCAATTGGAATCTGCGGTGGAGAAGCGGCTTCTGAAGGTGGAAACTGCTGCGGTCACACTTCACAGGGTTCTTTTTGCAAATGATTTCAAAACATGGACAATTTATGTAACAGGGGTACCATTTGCAATTAACATTTTGTTCTTTTTGTGCAAAATTTTAGGAATTAATTAAAATTGGGGCTAAATCATAAATATTTTTAAGAAAGTGGTTGAAATAGCATGGTCACATGCCTTTACACGTGCTTTTTCCATCCAAACTAACTCTAAAATCAAACGGTGGACCGCTAGTGTAAACAAATCGATTATTTGAGGACCATTTCGTAGTAAAAAAAATTTAAGGACCAAAATTGACAAAAGTGTATAATATAGGGACCAAAAATATAATTATCCCTTGTTTCCATTTTTTATTTTTAATTTTTTTTCCAAAAAAAAATGTTTTTTTTTTTAATTTCGTTGTAAAATAAAACAATTGGGTAGTTTTTTTTTTCTAGCAAATTTATCAAGAATTGAAATCTACTATTTGCTGAAATTTATTGAAAACCATTATGAAATTAACGTAATCCACTTTAAATATCAAAGTTAATAGTGAATTTTAATCGAAATCCAACAAATAGTGAATTTAAATAAATGAAAATGACATAAACCACTTTGTGCAATAGTGGATTTAATAATGAAAGGTCGGGATCGTTTTCGAGTAGGTGAAACCGAACTCGTGGAAGAGGATGATGGGGGACCGTCCATCGGATTTCCATGGATCTCGTTGGTCGTCTGTCGGATAACCAACAAAAAAGCAGTTATCAAATTTATCAGTTATCGTTTGAAAATATGATAGGTGGAATCGCTGTAGGTACTGGAATCGAAACAGACACAAATCACCAAAATCACTCTATATAATCGAAATGTCGCCTTCCTACTCATGCTACACTATCGTGGAACCGTTTTAGAATTAAAATTCCCACTACAATGAAATGGTAGTCTAATATTAAGAAGCGAGATTTGTGGATCGATTGAGAATGTGATATAAATAGAAAATATATTAAATATAATGTATTTTCAACCCTAATTTGTTAGAATAAAGTAAGGATATAATGGTCATACTTAATTATTTTTTATTAATAAAAGACCTTTTGAATTCATCTTAAAAATACCAAATAAATTGGGGCTACATGTCTGATGGAGGGTTTCGTCAAATTTCCCTAATAGCAACTCCAATGGGATTATCAAACATGCTATTCAAACCTTTAACCACCATTTTCGCATTAAAATATATAAATTTTTAATTCCAATGGAGTTATCAAATGAGGGTTCTATTTTGATAATTCACTTGTTGGGATGTAAATATACTTGCTGGGAATTTATAAAAAAAATGTAACGATCTAAAGATTCAATCACAAATTGACATGTGGCAATTACAAACAAAATCACCCATAAACTTCCAATTAATAATTAATTTGATAACCATAGTTGGAGTAGAAGAATTTTAATCAATATCAAAATATTATCTCAAATATCAAATCAATAATTGATAATTCAATTTTGATATTTAACATTGGAATTTCTTTAATTATTTAAACTATCTATCCAATTTAACTTTGATAGTTTTTTAAATGATTCAAGCTCGAAACCGCCCTTTATCTCCCACGGTCTATCTGAAACCGCTACTTCGTACTTTTGGGGATATGGAGCGGTTTTATCTTTAGCTAAGATCAATAGATAATATATAGAGCCTGCAACCATAAGTTGTTTTCCCTTGATTACAGTTACAAGCTGTAAGGGTGTATTAGCCTTCTTATTATACTCTTTCACCGCAAATTTTGCGACAGATACCACACCTGGATCTTTTAGGTCTTCGATCGGCCACATACCACCAGGCTTATAATCTGTTTCATTTCGAATAATAACATTAAAAGTCAAGAAGTATACGAATAAAAATGAGTTTGGTATATGTATTATTTTTGTCGGCAAATATTTTTTAAGCCCCACTTTCTTATATATATTAATATAATGATATGACAAAATTTGACAATTCTATATATTTTTTTTAATTTAAATTAGTAAATATTAAAGACAACTTGAATGGATAGTTGTTAATTTATTACTTAGCTAAAGTATAAGAAATCTTGGTGCACATTCGTCACTAGCAGAGTCATGAATTTAAATAAATCCGAAAGGGATGCAGTATTGGGCAATCACCCGTACAAATTCTCAAATAAAATAATATAATATCATTTATTAATGGAAAAATAAAAATATATTTAGATAAAAAAAAAAAAAAACTAGGAAATACTAAGACAATCTAAGAAATTCTAATGAAAAAAAAAAGAAAAGAAATTAAAAATTATTTATTATTATTTTTCATTTACTATTTTCCATTTTTTTTCTCTAATGACTATCATTGCAAATCAGATTTGCAAATCCACTAATAAAATTCAAATCTATTCAGATAATGTTTTCTTTTTTCCGAAAATAAAAATTTTCCTCTCTTTTACACAAATTAATGTGGATTTATTTGTTGATACAATTTAATTATCATATATTTAAATTTTCTTTCTTTCTCTGCAACCCTAATACTATCAATGCTATTGAGATTTTTTTTTGGGGGGGGAGGGGGCGGAATTTAATCCTTTAACCAATTATAAAGAAATGCAACACATATCCAAATTACCAAAACCATAAACTTTATATTTTATTTCATTCTACAAACTAGCACATCGTGGTATAAATGTACGTTTGTATATATAATTTAATATTCATAATCATAAGATATTATTAATTATCATAAATTCTAAATTAACCGTACCTTCGAATATGCTGAAGTCATCAAGTTTCATAGAATCACTTTTCTGTAGCGGTCTGTACAAAACAGATGTTGAATATTTTTTGGTATTGGTGACCTTTTTATCTATAGCTGATAAATCTATATAGACTTGATAGTTGTGTTTTTCACTATACACTGAATAATCTCCATTGAAAACAGACACAAAGCGCAATGTTTTATTAGCTTTCTTATTATGCTCTGCCACTGCAAATTCTGCGATAGATACAACTTTTGGATCTTTTAAGTCCCATATCGGCGACACACTGTTAATAGGAACAACCAAAATCAAGAGAAATGTAAGTAAGATTGAGCATGAGGTAGGTGCCATGTTTGATGGTGAACTAGTGTGATAGAGTCATTCTACCTTTATAGTGGTGTCAAAAATCGAAATTAATTGTTATCGATGAAAAAAAAAGTTCCAGATCTTGATAACTTAAATTGGTAGTTATCATGTAGTCAAAAGTATTGGGATTTTGAATGCACAAGTGTCATGTACCACTCACAATTTAAAACAAAAATAAAACTAGAAAATTACGTTTAATTATAGGGTTAATAGCATTTTGCCAATTATATTTTGGGAATTTTTGCGCTTTGTTTCGACTCATTTAACCACCTAATTCGTCAAGATTCCGACATTTCACATGCCTAAAGTTAGGGATTTTTCGTCTTTACAACACAAAATAACTTGTGGGCCTGTTTTTTTCCCCTTAATTTCTTCTCTCTTGAGCACACGCATCAAACAAAATAGTAAACCCTCTTCGTCAAACGGCTGGAGAACAAGTTCCGATCAAGACGAAGTGGTGGATATGGTGTTATGGAGGAGAGCCCTCGATTCAAGAAGCTCCACCAATATTATCTCTTCTTCAAAGACCGCCGCCGGAAAACCTTCACCGTATAACTCCTCTACTTACTCTAATATCATTTAATTCACCAGGGTTTCATGTTTTTTTGCCATATATTGTTGGCATGGTTTTCGTTTGATGATGTGGAAAAGTATTTTTAAGAACATGAGTAGAAATCAACAAACAACAAAAAAATGTTTGTATACAACAAAGCAAATATGAAATATCAAAGACGGTCTTATTCAAACTTATTTGCAAATAAGGAAAACCCTCTTATATATACCAAAATTACCGTGAATTCTTTAAAACTCATTTGCAAATAAGGAAAACTCTCTTATATATACCAAAATTACCCTGAATTCTTTAAAACTCAATTCAACTCCAATTTCATCATTTACAACCCAATTTAACACCAATTAACCAATTTTGACTATTATTTCAATTTTGACACCAATTTTGACCCGCCAACACCGTAGACCCCGGTCAGCCGCCGTTGACCACCGGTCTCCCAAGTTGACTTTTTTTTTTTTCTTTCTAAAAAGAAGTATTTTAATAAATATTACTGTTTTGGCTGCTAAATTACTGTCTCCAACAGTAATTTAACTATCGGAGACAATAATTTAACTGTTACTTGACTTTTTTTTTTCCTTAAAAAAATATTTTAATTAATATGACTGTCTTGGCTGCTAAATTACTGTCTCCAACAGTAATTTAATTGTCGGAGACAGTAACTTAACTGTTAATTGACTTTTTCTTTTTTGAATTTTTTTTCTTAAAAGACATTATTTTAATTAATATTATTGTCTTGACTGCTAAATTACTGTCTCCAATAGTTATTTAACTGTCTGAAACTGTAATTTAACTGTCTAAGACAGTAATTTTACTGTATAAATGAATTTTATCGTCTTGGCCTACAATTATGTTGTGTTGGACAATAATAATACTGTCTCCGGCCGTAATATTAATGTCTCATGCAATAATATTACTGTTTGGGACAGTAATATTAGTAATATTACTGTCCGGGAAAGTAATATTCATAATATTACTGTCCCAAACAGTAATATTTATGTCCAAAAAAAAAAATCAACAAAATGAAAACAAATAAAAAAATATTGCAGCTGACTCTAATTGTACTGTCAACGAGAGTACAATTACATAAATATACTATCAACGATAGTACAATTACGTTAATGTACTGTTAACGACAGTATAATTAGGGATGGCAATGGGTACGGGTTTGGCGGGTCTTGAACCCGGAACCGACCCGTTTGGGGCGGGTTTGGGTCAGCTAAATGGTTCTGGGTCGGGTAATGAGTTTAAGTTTCTAGAACCGAATTGATTATGGGTCGGGTTACGGGTCTTGTTGGAACCGACCCGGAACCGACCCGTATATATATATATATAATTTCGAGTTTCATTTATCCAACTATCAATTTCCATCTTGTTTATTCTCATTTACCTATTTTTACTGTTTTATTTTTCGATTCTCATTTCTCGTGAGTAATATTTATCACTTGTCGACCACCGCTAATTGTCTTGCATTATGAATTTTACTTATTATCGAAGTTAAATATAATTAATTGTAATTTTGTTGTTCATGTTATGTCACTTGTAGAGATTTTTTAAAATATTGTATTTTAGTATTGAAATTATTTCGTAAAAGTATACAAGCAAAATGTTATAAAAGTTAAAAAATATTAAAGTTTTTGTATGTTAATGGGTCTAGCGGGTCTGACGAGTCGGAACCGTTTAGTTAGGGATTGGGTTGGGGTGGGTCTGGGTCTACGCTAAAACGGGTTGGGACGGGTCTTGGGTTTATATATTCGTGGGTTGGGTCTTGGGTTTAGGTAAACCCGGCCCAGAACCGACCCGTTGCCATCCCTAAGTATAATTACGTTAATTTACTGTCAGTGACAGTATAATTACTATTAATGACAGTACTACGGTCAACGTTAATGACGGGCGTGACAAGACGGGAGAAAAAAAATCAACGTCAGAGATCGGCGTCGGAAAAAACAGACCAGAAAAAATAAAAAAAAAATAAAAAAAAAATTGAAAAAGTCAACGCCGGAAACGGCATAAAAACTGACAATAAAAAAAATAGAAAAAAATAAATCGAATAGTCAACGCCGAAGACCGGAGGAAAAAAATAATTTCTAAAAAAAGAAGAAGTTAAAATTCGATTTTTGTGGTCATAATTGATTAAATTGGTTTACAATTAAGAATTGAGTGTAAAGGGTAGGAGGTAATTTTATCATATACGTTTTTCATTTATTTATAATACGTATTAAAGGAATGGGCTTATTGGCGAAAGAGATATATCCCTTGAACCTAGAATAATAAAGATGATTGGTTAGAGACTTATGCACAAAAAATCCATTTATCAAAACCTCCTAATTAAAAAAATACATTACGTCCATAAATTCTCTTAGATATAGTTTGCACCACTGTACTATCATCACTGTCACATAAACCCTCTGTACTATGAAATGCGACAAAACAACCCCTCGCCTTACCAGACAACTTTAACGGTATTAGTTTTTGCAGCGTAGTTACCTTTTTACCCTTACTCTTATTTGATAGAAGATGAATGTAACTTAGGCAAAAAAAATTCGAACACGTACATTAAAACAAAAGTGATTCCAGAATCGGACCTAAAAAATGAATTTTCAAAATTTAAAAGCATATAAAAAATAATTTCTAGAATATAAAATTTGTTCAGAAATTTTGGTTAATAAATGGGCTCGGAACGGAAATTGGGAAGAAATTGAGTACAAATGAATGAAGAATGATGCACACCTTTTATACACAATCAAAGGGGTATTTTGGTCTGGAATTTTCTAACAGCTATTGAAAATGACAACTTTTGTAACAGATATGGACGGCAATGGTTGTTTTGTCGCATTTCATAGTACAAGGGGTTATATGCGACAATCGTGATAGTACATGGGTGCAAACTGTATTTAACCTAAATATTTTTAGGGTAAAATACACTTTGTACTATGAAAAATGTCGCATTCACCCACCTATACTATCGAGAACTACAAAAAAAACCCTATTAAAAACGAATGGTCTATTTTTTGGTGTAATCTGGATGCAAATCATACCGTGACGCGAGAATTTTGTTCAAACTAAAACTTTTAATCAAATACATTTTGGGTCAAAGAAATAATAGTTATGAATAGTGTGGAAATTGGAGGGATTGGATCGAATTTAACACTTTTAACAAAGTTATTTTTTCGAAAATGTAAAACTAATTCCAATAATGTTCTAATAGAAAATATATAAATAAAGAAAAAATAAAGAAAAAAATTGAACAAAAGATATTGTTTCAAAATTAATATCATATTATTTTCAAGATAACATCATATTATAAAGGGGAAAGTATAGTTTGCACCCTTGAAGTATGCGTTTTGTCACAAACACCCCTCGAACTGCAAAACGTAACAAAATAGCCCCTCCGTTTCATATCCGTTTGTGTATGATGACGTGGCAAGTTGAATTTGTCCTTTTTTTAATTACTTTTGTAGCTGCAACATTTTTTGACCTTTTTACCCTTATAATGCTAGATCTGTATATCGAGTCTGTATACATACACGTTCTTGTATGTACACACACATGTTCTTATAATAAATAAGGGAAAGTACAGTTTGCACCCCTGAACTATAGAGTTTGTCACAAACACCCCCCTGAACTATAAAACGTAACAAAATAGCCCGTGCGATTTGTGGTCAATGTTAAAAAAAATTAACACCGCTAGTTTTATGTGCAAATTACTTCTTTACCCACAATTTTGCCCTATCTCCTCTTTCTTCTTCCGTAATCGACCTACCCAATACATATTACACATAAAAGAGTCGAAATTACATCAAAAAATCGAAGCCCAACCCTTCTTCAAGCTTGATTTCGAATTTTCGAATTTTTTTTTCTTTTTTTTTGCTATTTGCAGTTTTGGGGGGTTTTTTGATATTTTTAAAAGTTTTGGGGGGTTTTGTTAGAAACCGCGAATAGCAATTTTGTGACCGCAAATAGCATTTTCTTAAACAAAACCTGGATTAAGCCCATGTTTGTCTCCCTGCAAAAACTCGTCGGGTTTTCAAGTTTTCCAGGAAAACCCAATCAAATCTCATAAATCATCTTCTGTATTAGTCATGTTCCAGAAAAAAAAAAAAAAAAAAAAAGTAGAAGAGGAAAAAAATCAAAATCTGAACCTGCTCGTTTCTAAAATCCTCGAAATCTCTGAATTTCAGTGCAAACTTTGTTGTGGTGGTGCTCCGTCCTCGCTATCAATCTCTCTCTAGTCCTTGTCGACTTCTTCGTTTGTGTGGATCCGGTGGTCCGCAAGCCTTCCAAGCGAATTTTTGGTGTTTGGTTTGTGTTTGTTTGGCCTTCTTGCCGTGCAACGTCGTTTTGTTGCGGTTGTTGTGTGTTTTAGATTTTTGTCAACCTTGTTTTGCTCAATTTCTCGTTCCGGCGATCCCAACCTCAACTAGTGTAAGCATGGTGCAAGATTCCCCTATAAATGTATATATTATTTATACATATAGATAGATATAGAAAATTGAAGGATAAAAATGTCAAAACAATTTAATTGCAGAAAGTCAACTTGCAACGGTAGCACACCACAAACGAAATTGGAACGGAGGGGTCATTTTGTTACGTTTTGTAGTTCAGGGGGTGTTTGTGACTAGCCCTATAATTCAGGGGTGCAAACTGTACTTTCCCGTATTATAAATAGGGAACTGCAACTGTTAACCATTAATATCATGGGCGAACAGTAAACATGCTCATGACAAAGAACTTAAATGCACATATATCCAGATAAAAAGCAGTTTCGCAAATAAATATATTCTTTTTTTTTGTCTAAATATCCCTTATAACATATTTTTTTATCAATTTCATCCATTGTAGTTTAACTTCATCAATATTACATACTGACCCTAAATTTGAACAAATATATCACATTAACCCCATTTTCATAATTTTTTGAAAAAAGAATTTTTTTTAGAATATTTTTTTTTCAGAATATTTTTTCTCCGCCAGATTCCAGTGTTAGAATTTTGTTTTTGAAAACTTTTTTGTTTTGAAATATTTTTCCGGCCGGTCAGCCGCCGGTCTCCGGCGTTGGCTTTTTTTATCCTTCCCTTTTTTTGAAACTTTTTTAACTACATAAATAATATTGAATGCCAAAACAGTAATTATACTTATGGTTATCTACACTTTGCCCCCCGTACTTTGCCTGATTTTGCGATTTGCCCCCATACAAAAAAATTTGCACGACCATTCATACCTGGACTTATTAATTTGTTGCACTGATGGCTAAAATGTATACTTTTGGCCAAAAAGCTCCTGGAATTGCACACGTGCAATACACGCATGAGACACACGTGCGATACACACGTGAGAATTAAGGGGCAATTTCACCGACTCACAGTGGTTTTAGTATGAAAAAAAAAAAGAAAAACAAAAAACAAAAGAAAAAGAAAAAAGGAAAAGGAAAAAAGAATAAAAGAAAACAATTTGCATCTTCTGACTTCTCTTTCCAAATCAGACCACCACCATCACCCTCGCTCCACCACCTCACCACATTTACGTGATTTCTTTAGCCACATTTCTTCTCTTTATGTAACTCCGTAGATCACTATCTAAATTGTTTGTTATCGATGTGGGATAATACTCTTGTTTTTTTTTTTTTTAACTTATTCCAATTAAATCTACATTAGCACTTGCAGAAATCATGTCAAAGATAGAATATATGAAGAACTTTTAAGTATGTAATTACATATCAAAATGGCTCAAGAGTGTGCAAATCTTTTCAATGTAAATACAAACTATGTATCTTCTCTATGTTGAGAAACTAGCTAACATAAACTGCATTGCTCTAAGACCTATTATCATATGTGTATCATGCTTTTCTCCAATGAGAAGTGACATCAATGAAAAACTCTTATGTGCAAGGAATAGTAAGGCCACCCATCGGATGATAGAATCCAAATTCTTCTTCACCTTGGCATAGCAATTCTTGAAACGAAAGGTGATTCAAATACGACAATGAAATAACGAAAGAACTTCTTTTCACTTTCTCCGCAATAAAACGCTAAATGCCCCTTTGGAATTCCAGTTGATCTCTTTTTCAGCCGATAAAGACCGTCTAAGAATTTTGTGACTAGTCATCATTTTTTCGTTGAAGTAATCTTGGTGAAGTTGAAGACGAAAAATGAGGGAATGTATATGAGATTCTGTGAAGCAATTGAAATATGAGAATTACGTTTTTAAATTTTTGTCACGAATAAACATATATATATATATATATATATATATATATATATATATATATATATATATGAGAAAGAGAGAGAGACACGAAGCCGTATTTGTAAATGGCGTAAGTACACATGATAATCAAGTTGGATTGAGCACTGAATAATTCCTATACGTAAAATGTTGATGGAAATGACAAGTTTAACCTAACTTTGAATGAGTATGTGGCTTAAACATTGTTGAGAATCTATTATCCGAATCCATTCTTCATCACTCGACGATAATTCATACATCGTAAACTTTCTTTATTTAAATGTTTATATTATATTTAGGATGTATCAAATGGAAGAACTGTATATGGTAATTATATTAGAGCAACCTCTACCTCTCATAAAAATAATAAACCTTAAAATCATTCAAACTTATGTTAAAACATCAAAATTTGAATTTTTTTGCCCTATCGGTTCATGTAATGAATTAGTTGTATCCAACTCCATATACTGCCAGATAGGATTTTATTACAAATGGCAGAAACCTCTTAAATGCAGTTATAAACTTGCTAATCGTGTCCTGAATCATTATAACTCCGAATGGAAAAAAGAATTATGAGTCATCCAATTAGTTTTTCTTTGCATTTTGCAGCCAACATTATAATTTTTCGAGCCTTACAAATATCGTTATATTCTTAATTGAGGGCCTTTTACGATATTCAGAATCGTTGTTCAATCAAAACCCTAGTGCTATATATTTCATATTTTGTGCAGATAGAACAGTCATGGCCATTACATAAACAAATAGAACAGGGTTAAATAGATTTTTCTTTTTATTTCTTTCTCTGTTTGAGTAATTCTTTCGCGCCAAAATTGATACAACTGATCTTCCGTTTCATATCATAATAGTTATCCTCTCGATGCTTCCAGCCGAAGCCGTAGCCAAGTTCCATTGCGTCTGCAAAGCCTAGAAGAACATAATCCGCGATCCGCAATTCGTTAAAGAGCACATTCAAATCCAGGCTGCTAAAGGTAAAGACTATATTCTTTATGTGCCATTGAACCGTACAAACGAGCGTGCTTTCACATTACTTTGTGATGAAACGTTCGATCGGGCCCTAGAATTCGAAATTCCTTATGAGTTTCGTGATATGAGCTTCATCATAATCGGTTCTTGTAATGGTGTGATGTGCTTCACTGATGCGAATAGCTTTGGTAGCACCGTGTATTTGTGTAACCCCTCCATTAGAAAATACAAGACCGTAATTAACCCAATATTTGATGGTGTTGAATTATCGTACCAAGGTGATGATGATTTTGCTTTAGGGATTGGGTATTATGAACAAACGAACGGTTACAAGATTATTAGGATTGCTATCATAAGTGATGAAGAAGATGAGACAACTAGTAAAATTTTGTACCCTGTTAAGTGTATATTTATACACTTAATTCTATCTTTTAATTGGAGCTTTTGATGTGTTTTTACGATAATTGGTGCTTAATTTGGTTATTATTTGTATTTTAGGTGCAAATTGAAGAATTGGCAACTTTTGGGGTGAAAACTGCAATTTCGGAGAAAAAGTGGGCCAAAAGTGAAAAAAGCAGAATTCTGGAGAATTAAAAGACCGCACGGCCGTGCGGATTTTAGTTCAAAATCTCACACGGCCGTCCGGATGGTCGTAGGTGCGCAGTGAAGGAATTTTAATTACACAAGGAAACCCGCCCTATTATATTTTTGCACCCTATTTAAAGGCCACAAGCACACAATTAGATGGATCTTTTTATCTTTTATCTTTTTCTTTAGTTTTTATTTTTCATCTTTTCTACACGCAATCGAGGAGCAAGAGAACGAAGACGAAGACTTGACGAATCTTCATCCTAGTTTCCCTTTTTCCTTTTCTTTTCTGATTTTTATGAATTTCCGTATTTTTATTATGCTTTTCGTTACGAACATGAGTAGCTAAGTTTTTATTCTAGGATTTTATTGGAACCCTATGTGGTGATTCGAACCTCTTATTCGACTTTTATGCAAGTTTAATTTTTCGATTATTTCTTCTATCTTGATCTTATTTAGTGCATGAGCGTAGCTAACTTATGTCGCTATTTGTTATTGTTAGAATTGATTGACAGATCGTTTTAATAATTAGAACAGGGATAGAAGAGCCTTCGAGTAGTTTTTCACCGAATGCGTGTGTTGATTGCATGTATTATCGTAGACATACAGATAATACCTTAGGTAGCCGTTTGCGAGACTTGTTATTTAATGCTTTATTTATATTAGGTTTGCATAGACATATAGTGAATCTTTTATGAATAATAGGTTTATAGCGCAGCGACAGCTGGTTATGAATAATTTCGTGTCTTGGGTTAATAATCGGGAATCGTAACTTGCATAATAGGAGATTAGTTGGGTGAAGAATTATCGCATAGGGGGAAGATAAAATCCTAGATCCGTTTATTATTGACTTTTTCTCGTGATTACTTGTTTTCTTAATTATTTTAATTTTATTAGTTAATTAATTTGACAACCTTGCGTAGGCTGGATAAAAATCACAATTGTTAGGATTTGGTACTTAGGATTAAATAATTTGCGTATTCCCTGTGGGATCGACATCCGACTCTCACGAGTCTACTTTACTACTTGTTTGCGATACGTACACTTGCGTGTTGGTATTTAGCACCCAACATACCCCGAACAAAATATTAAATGAAGACATTACGATATTCGAAAATTTTACTTAAACAGCAAATGTACTACTATAGTACGTTCATGTCGACCTAATAATTTATGTAGCCTATTACATCTCCCTTTTGATAAGTTTTAATCGAATATGGAAACAATTTAATAACTAAACGATCTATGTATGATATCGGTCATATTAAATGAATAATTTGTACCCATATGTTTCTATACGTCCGCACGTGTTTTCTTCGAGTATTTCCCGTAATTTGTTAATGGAAATGATAAATTTAACCTAGATTTTGCATTAGTATGTATATAACTTAGAATGCGTATGTAGCTTAAAGAATGTCGAGAATCTATTATCTGAATCGATTCTTCATCACTTGATGATAATTCCTACATCGTAACCTATCTTTATTTAAATTTTTATATCAAATTTAGTATGTATGAAATGGAAGAACTGTATATGGTAATAATAAACCTTAAAATCATTCAAATTTATGTTAAAACATCTAAATTTGAATTTTTTTAGACTATCGGTTCATGTAATAAATTAGTTGCATCCAACTTCATACATTGCTAGATAGGATTTTATTACAAATGGCAGAAACCTCTTAAATGCAGCTATAAACTTGTTAATCATGTCCAGATACATTATATTTCCAAATGGAAAAACAATTATGACGTAATTCAATTAGTTTTACCTTACATTTTGCAACCAACATTACAATTTTCGATCAATTCAAATATTGTTACACTCTTATTTAAGGGTCTTTTACGATATTCATAATCATTGTTCAATCAAAACCCTAGTGCTATATTTTCTTGTTTTTGTGCAAATAGAACAACAGTCCTAACCATTCCATAAACAAATATAACAGTGTTAAATCGATTTTTGTTCGTTCTTTTTTTCTCCGTTTTTCGTAATTATTTCGCGCCCAAATGGATACAACTGATCTTCCGTTACATATCATAATAGTTCTCCTCTCGATGCTTCCAGCCGAAGCCCTAGCTAAGTTTCAGGGCATCTGCAAAGACTGGAAGAACATAATCCGCGAACCGCAGTTCGTAAAAGAGCCCTTTCAAATCCAGACTTCGAAAGGTAAAGACTATCTTCTTTATGTGCCATTAGACCGTACAAACGAGAGTGCCTTCACATTACTTTGTGATGAAACATTCGATCAGGCCCTAGAATTCGAAATTCCTTCTGAGTTTCGTGATATGAGCTTCATCATAATTAGTTCTTGTAATGGCGTGATGTGCTTCACTGATGCGAATAGTTTTGGTAGCACCTTGAATTTGTGTAACCCCTCCATTAGAAAATACAAGACCGTAACTAACCCAATATTTGATGGTGTTGAATTATCGTACCAAGGTGATGTTGATTTTGCTTTAGGATTTGGGTATTAAGAAAAAATGAACGATTAGTTCATTATTAGGATTGCTATCCTAAGTGATGAGGAAGATGAGGCAACTAGTAAAATCGAGGTTTGTTCAATGGTCGCAAGTTCGTGGAAGAATCTAGAAGTGGATTACTTTCCATGGGAAATCATTGAATTAAAATTGGAAGTTTTGATGCGCGATTTGGTTCATTGGAAGGGGAATTACAGAAATGGGGACGAGCGTATCTCGATAATTTTGGCGTACCATATGGGAGAAGACGTGTTCTGACAGATAGGATTACCTAATTATAAAGTCGATGGGGAAAACTTGGTCGAACACATTAGAGTGTATAAAGGGTATCTTTCTATGCTTGTATTTCATCTGTCGGATCACTATTTTTGGCTCAAAAATTGTCACTTGTGTGTAATGAACGAGTATGGAGTGGTGAGTTCTTGGACAAATCTATACACTTGTAATAGATGTTGGAGTCGTTATGCCGGATATGTTTACTAATAACGACGAGATTGTATTTGAAGACGGTGAGTGTGATTTGACCATATGCGACTTCGAGAACACTATTTCGTACCTTGGAGTTGAAGATCAAGATTACCTTAATTTTGTGACCTATAACAGTAGCCTTGTATGTTGGAGGACTAAAAATTTGCATTTGGTCAGTTTGTTATCTTAAGACTTTCTTTTTTCTTGGTGTGTTTAGTTACGGATTATCGTTGTTTGTAATTGTATGGTGTTAGAGGATTGTATCCGCTCGTTATTTTTCTTTTGAGGTGGGAGTATTTTGTTGTTTTGTTTAATTTTGAATTATCATGGTTTGTATTTTGTATGGTATTTGAGGATTTCTTGTACGCTTAACATTTGTTGTGCACATTTGTACACTTAACATTTTTGCACATAGATAAAACCTAGCAACTTTAATGCACTAAACACACACAACATGAGCATATTTCACATGAGCATAGTTGATACTCCGAATCGGGTGCTCCATAATGCACGTGAGATGAACAAATGGACACAATTAATGCACTAAACACACACAACACGAGCATATTTCTAATGAAAGACTGATGAATTTCAGTGTGTTTATTACACTCAACACTCACCTAATAAATTATCTCCAAAATCTCTAGGCATATTGCACATTCTTCTGTATTCTAAATTATTTAGTTGTTATTTATTACCTTTGGTGGGAATTTATATAACCTAGATGTTAACATTGCATTTAATACATGACTTCTATATAAAAATTTGGTAATGAAAAATATTTTAATTGTAGACACAATTTTTTCGGCATGGGTGTTGCCTAGAACAAGCTCTTTATGATTTTAGCTTCTTGACGACCACACATGATTTTACTTACATTCCTACGGATTGTTTTTCTTTGTCTCACTACTCACTTGAAACAGTTTACCTCATTTATTATGTGAAATGTGAAAGATATGGTGATTATTAGAGCATCTTGAACAGTTTTGTCTTAACCTAGAATTTATATTTTATGCACAACTATGTTGAAACCAAGAACATAATGTTAATAAAACAACTTGCTAAATTCTATCTTTTGCTTCTCAAATTTGTGAAGCCACTTATTAAATTTAACAAACGTTTTATAATATTAAATAAAATTATGTTGTACTCATTATTTATTATTAAAATATTTTTATTATTAGGTGGGGAAGGTGTGGTGGGTTAAATAAATTTTAAGATTTGTGGGTTATTTTTTTCTCTTTTGTGCAAGTTTTTTAGCACTAAAATGAATCGAACTGAACTTCAATTTGTGCGCAAGGTCAACACGGGGAGGTGCTCCAAAGGTGGTCAAGAAAGATGCTACAAGCCATAGTACGGCACTTGGGTTGTGGGACGCCCGATTGTGTGGAGCCGGGACCTTTACCGGCACCGGTTCTTGAGCCCGTGCTAGAGCTTTCCGATGACGAGAAGCGTGAGAGAGATGGAGAGGAGCACCTCGATCACGTCGACTCCTATTAGTCAGGTGCTTTCTATCCTTCAACTTTTCTCTAATTTTGTTGAGGGCAACGAAATTCTAAGTTTGGGGGTGGAAAAATATTTATTTTATTAGTCATTTATTTGCGTTTAGTTTGCATGCATTAGGTTTTATTTTCTTTTTGTTGTTTTTATTGCTTTAAAAAAAATATTGCTGGAGTCCAATGCATCGGTGAGTTGTAATGATGAGAGATGACCAATGTTTGATGATGAGATTGCTTGTTTTGTTGTGATGAGGACTAGATGTTTGGTTAGCTTTCGTTTCAACGGAACTTAGAAGCGAATTATTGCTAGGAATCACAATTTGTGCATTACTTTTGCTGAATATTTTGTATTTAAAATTTGCAATTAATTTATGCTAGATCATGCTAAGTTTGGTTTTAAATTAACTCAATGTGGCATTTTTGTAATTTCAAAGCTTAGATCAAATTGGTTTAAGGTCAAATATTAGACAACTAACAGCGAGGCCACATTGAGAAAATTTTTCAAGTGCAGGGAGACAAATCGATGCAATCATGAGTAGAAGGAGGTAAAGTGATACCGAACCAAAGTATGGGGGCAAACTGGAATTTGCCCTTTTTTCCTTTTGTTTTTTGTTTTTTTTTCTTTTGATTTTTGTTTTTTTTTTTCCGGCGGCGGGTCGTCAAAGCTCTGGTTAACTGACTCAGCATTAGTTAATTTCATCATTAGTTGACATTCGATTTTTTTGTGTCTTTTTTTACGACGGATATGATAGGAGATTGAAGAATGATCATGTCACTAATAACATTGCTGAGTCTTTTAATAATTGGATAGTTGAACTTAGGCCTAAGAATTTCTTTCATTTGTTAGATGGACTTAGAGCAAAGTTCATGAACAGGCTGATAATAAGGAGGAAAAAAAGAATTAGGTGGAAAACTGATCTTCCTAAAAATGTAGTGATAAGGTTGAACAATGAGAGATTAGAGGCTAGGAAATTCCGTTTCTTTGTTGCAGGTGACAATGAATTCCAAGTTCAGGAAGATAACCAACTTTTCATTGTTAAGTTATCTAACAGAACTTGTGAGTGTCAGGTGGATCTGAGTGGAATCCCTTGTAAGCATGCAATTTTGGGGATTCTGTACAGAAGGGAAAACATAGAGGATTATGTTCACAACAATTTGTCTAAACTACAGTACCTCACCACTTACAGTCACCATATTCATGCCATTGCAAGTTCTGAATTGTGGCCAGAAGACACCACTGTTGCTCTACAATATTTGTTGCGTCAACTTATAGGAGGCCACCTGGCAGGCCAAAGAAAAACAGAAGAAGAGCACCAAATGAGGGGGAAACTACAAAGAGGTCTTATGTTGTAAGATGCAAAAGGTATAATGGCTTGGGGCACAATATCAGAACTTGCAAAGGATCTCCAAGGTCTTCTACTGTTGAGGTAAATGTGTTATTAGACTTTTCATTTTTTTTAGTTTTATGTTACAGTTTAGTTGATTTGCGATGTTGTTTGTATTTTAAGACTGTTTAGTTGATTTGCATTTGGTGATGTTGTTTGTATTGCAAGCAAATGTTGAAGATGACAGCCAGTTCCAAGCATCCAATAATCCTGAAGCTGAAATTCCATTGTCACAAGTTGCTGAGTCAAGCATAGTTGGCAAGAGAAAATCATCAAATACTGCCATTAACCACAAAAGAAAGAAAGTACACAAGGTGTATTTACAAGATAAGAGTTATTTTTTGAATATGATGTATATATTTTGAACAGTAATTTCTCGTTATTGTCAGTTAAATATTCAGGGTGATCTACAAGCTGAAGGCACGTCCATCAAAGTTCAAGCAAGCTCATATATTAAGTTGATTTCCCCACTGTTCAATTTGATGGCCCCACTGTCTAAGTTCAAGCTCATTTTAAGGCAACTTCAAAAGCAACTTCAATGGCAACAACTTTCAATACATCATCAACATCTTCTAAGCCACCTTCCAAGGCAACAGCTGTAAGGCCACCTTCCATGACAAAAACAGCTTCCAAGCCATCACCTTCCAAGGGAACAACTTCCAAGACACCACCTTCCAAGGGAACAACAACTAAAACAGCTTCTAAGGCATCTTCGCAACCAGTTTGGAAGCCACCTTCCAAGGCAACAACATCAACTTCCAGGACAGCTCCAACATCTAAACTTGATGATGAATTTGAAGGGAGAATGAGGCAGAGAGTAGGATAGCTATTGGCAACCCCATGACCACTAAATATGATCATCTTCTTCCCGAGATGAGTGCAGATAACCTTTCTTTGATGAGGTTTTACTGTTGATTAGGCATGTTTGAATGACATTAAGTGTATAATGAGATCTGTTTTGTTAAGTACTTGATTAGGCATGTTTTTGGAAGCGTAAGAGGCCTGTTTTGTTATTATTTAGGCCAACTGATGTCATTATTCTGTTTGTGAACAAGTTTGTAAGTCACTTTGAATTAGAATATTGTGGTTTTTTGTGTAGTTGGGAATCTTTGTTTATATTCTGTTTGTGAACAAGTTTGTAAGTCAGTTTGGATTAGAATATTGTGGTTTTCTTGTGGAGTTGGAAATTTGTGTTTATTGAAAATATAAGTTTCCTTTATGTTGATTGTTACACTAGTGAAATATAAGCACAAATTTTTGGCATAACACATAAAATGCAAATATTGCTAGGTTTAAAACAATTAGTCTATGAATTACTCCATTGGCAGGTTCCTCAAATTTCACTTCAGATTCTTTTTTTGCACTAGTTGCTTCACTTTCATCATGAAAGTCCTTCGTGGTGTTGTGTGAACAGTTTTGCTGGCCGTCAAAGGGGTCACACCAGTGAGAGAAACCGTGCTCGGAACAACAATAAAATAACCTTCCCGCATTTAAACTTGTTTCCGAGATCATGATAGTAGTTTTTTTTCCACAATTCGACCGCTTGCATTTCTACTTCTTGTAACGCACGCCACTGATTTGAAAATTATTACTTGAGGAGACCATATAATTACAAAAATGAAATGACTTTGAGTTAACAAAAAGATTGAACACATGGTGACACTTATATAAGGGGTGATGGAAAACGGCAATTTTTTTTTTTTTTTTGTACAGACATTACAATTCCCCCCTCTGGAATGTTTTGAATTTCAATTAACCCCTCATGGTACACGGCTATAAAAAAACGGTCAGAATTTTAATTTTTTTTATTATTAAAATTTGAAATTTTTTGTAATTATAAAATTAAACATATTACAATTAGCCCCTTCTGGGGTATAATAGTCTTACAAAAACAATTGCTCACTGGGACACGTGTACAGAGGCATATCTAGAATTTGAAAACGAATATTCCGTAGAATCTTGAAGATTCTGTTAGTCAGAGGGCCGTAAGGGGGTAACTGTTAGACGGAGCAATACATCAGGGGGTTTATAGTAATTCCAAAAACAACAAGGGTGTGTGAGTTATTTGATGATACTTCAGGGGGGCCTGGAATTTACCCTATTTTTTATTATTTTTTCTAGAATTACGAAACTAATTTCAATTTCGTTTTTTTTTAAATCTTAAATTGGCTTCTCAAAAATTGGAATGAAATTTTTTTTTCTAAAATCAAAAATTTTGTGACGAAGGCGGATATATGCAAGCCCAGTATTTTCATTGTTCAAACACATAAAAAAGGGTTCATTAGTTCAAGCCCATAAATTTATGTAATTTTCTTATATCAAGACCAAAGAGGACAAATATGCCCTCATCCACATATACTAACAAAATACAAACACAAACCCCATATTCCTATTTTTAATTTGTTCAAAACCAACCAAGAAAGAAATTAAAAAAAAATATCTTCGACCCGCCTCCGCCGTTGCACGACCATCGCCGCGACGCCGACCAGAGAGATCGCCACCGCGCCGACGCCGACATACAACCCACCACTTGCGCACCACCACCACCGCCCCACCAACAAGTTTTTTATACTAAACTTGTTAGTAAATTCGAAAACATGACTCGATCATCGATTCCTTGATAAATATGTGTGGTGAACATTAATCTATATTTATTTCTTGTTGGGTTGCAATGATTCGGTCGGTTTAGGATTAAATTTTGAGATTGAAATCGGATTTGGGGAAACGGCGTTTCATACCGATTTTTTTTGGAAAAATCAGCACTATAATACCGATTACGCGCCGATTAGTTTTGAAAAAGTCTGTATATTCAGACCTATTTTTTTTTTTGGAAAAAACGGCACTATAATACCGATTTTTGTTTGTAAAATCGGCACGTTTATACTGATTATTTTTGAAAAACTCGGACTGTGAATACAAATTTCTGATATCGGCGATTTTTAAAATAAAAAGATAAAGATAAAAGACACACAAGCTAAAATAAACGGTTGACACATATCTTATTACGATTTCCATCCTTATAAACCACCATCTCCTTGTTTTCCGCCTCCATTGTCAATGTTTGGTGTTATTTGTTGCTTTGGTGTTTAGGGTTCTTGGAAGGAGGAGGAGACTTTTAAATTGTGAAATAATGGGTGTGTTTGTACGTTTATTTTATTTGGTCTTGCACAAAGAAAATGATTTTTTTTCTTTTTTATGTTTTGTGTTTTTAATTTGGTCTATAATTTCACCAAGGGTAAATTACTATTTTTATGTTGGTGGTCTTGAACAAAGAAATTTGTGGGTTTGCATATATTCGCCGCCTGGGCGGAATTCATAATCTCTAATCTTTTAGTCCGCTATAATAAAAATACATAGTATACTTATAAGTGTGATTTTATGGAAATAAATTAGAATTTTCAAAATTATTTTTGAAAACTAAAATTGAAATAAAAATCGGAATCTAATATGTAATCCAATTATGGTAAAAAAAATCGAAATTAAAAAGTTCGGAAATTTGGAAGCAAAATGTTTTTCCACATTCAGAAATACTGGAATTTGAATCGGTAAAGTTTGTATATTCGGTTCTAATTATCACCCCTACTTGTAAATATATTTATAGTTTATGTAATTTATTATTAGGTTATCACACCTAATTTGTTACCGGTAAAATACATTTTCTTTATGCATTTATGTAATATTTTTTATCACTCGTACTTTATAAAGAAAATTAGCTAAACGTTTGTACTATTTTGTATAACTATTTGGTGTATCCCGACCACATTCCTACTGGATATGACACTAACTCTTTTACAGTCTGCTACGAACATGTATTTTGGGACTGATTTGTTGGATCTCAATAATTTGGGACACTTACATGGTGACAACTGCAAGTCTCCGTATATGCATTTTAATGTTTCTCACATTTCCTGTCACTTCTCCATCACCTCAAGATCATTCCAGGAGAACTTTGTTGCCGACTCTACTGGAGATGACATTCAGCAAGAACCAATGGGTAGAAAACGTAGAAACTGGCGTCCCGCGTGGATGTGGGACCACTGAACATCTTTGATGCATTTTATTTGAAGTGTTTGGCATTGATGTATTTGACATATTTTGTTCTATTTGTTTGACATGTATAGTAGTGTTTGCATGTTTTGTAGTGTTTGACATTTGTGTATCTGACTTTTATGTATTCTTACATTTATGTATTTTTTCAAAAATATTCTCAATTAAAAAACAAAAAAGTTTAAAGAAGTAAAAATAACAAATTTGGATTTAAAAATAAACAAATAATGAAATAGCACTTGGAAGTGGCGATTTTAGTTAAAAAAAAAAAAAAAAAAAAAAAGGATGAATGATAAAATCTCACTTGGGAGTGGCGCTTTTTGACTCTAGGTGAAATCACCACTCCCAGAGACGATTTTAGGTATCATAATCATTCAGAAATTGCCTCTCTCAAAGGAGATTTACACCATTTGTGTAAACAAAAAAAAAACAAAAAACAAACACACCATTTGCGTAAAAAGGTGACATTGTTATACCATTTGTGATACGAACCCCGTAGAACTCGTTACGAGACCCTAATACTTTACGCGGAAGCAAGATCGAAAACATCCAAAAACAAAGATTCAAAGGGTGGAACCGCGACCCGTTGCCTATAAAGAGGCAAGAACCTTGGTATGTGAAGACACCACAATCGATTGTGAAAGATCGATTAGTAAGTCGGGGTGAACAAACGGAATCCACCGATATGTTCGAAGAGTTCTTAAAGAACCAAAGAGAATATTCTCAATTAAATCATCAAAATTCGTCCTCTAAAATAAGCCAAATTGGCAACCTATTTATAAGGTCTAAAAAGACTCCTTTTTCACAAGGAAAATGACTCCTACCTATACTATAATAAGGAAACTTGTAAATAAGCAAATCCTAACCATAAAAGACTCTAAAATAATAAAAACATAATAAATACTAAATTAAAAACGTGCATAAATAAATTAGATAACTTGATCTTCAAGTCGACTTCTCGGTCACCCTTCTTAACTCGCGACATTGGGTTGTGCACGTGCATGCAATTAAAGCTCAATTTCGACACTGTTCCACTTCAAATATCTCTTCGCTCAAAACATGAAAGTTGTATATCTTTCAGTTAGCTTTCCGAATCATTTTCAATCGGATTAAATGGACTTCAGATGCGAGAGTTATAGATCGAATGGTAAACTCTGCCAGAATAGGCGAGAATCTCGGATGCATGGAATTCGACTTGTCCAACGAATTCTTCTCTTTCTTTTCTTCCAATTCCAAACCACGGACTCTTGAAAGGCCTGATTCAAGCCTTTATTCTTCAATACCAACACGAACGGCTCCATTAATCTCACTTGTTTTCTCTTCTTCCAATCCTTTGTCTTGTACCTTGTGCGGATCGTATCATTCTCCCCCTCTTTAAAAGGATTCGTCCTCGAATTCGGACAAATATCACAAGGAGTATAAACAAGATCGATCTCTCTGTTTGGTACCGAACTTACACATCTCTGCACCACATCGCCAAACACACTATCTAGCATCCATTGAAGTGGATATGAACGCGAGTATTTTGTAGCTTGAAGTTCCAATGCGTTCAACCTCTGTGTAGAGAATGATTGAAGCATCTCTCTAGGCACCGCCATCTCATCAACATTCACACTGAGAGTTTGCACTTTGCTTAGCTCGGCATTAACTTCGATGCATGGCTGACTCATATCAATTTGTGTAGATAACGTGGGTTATTTACACAATTGGTGTAAGAGTGGAAATGAATAAAAGAAATGGTGTGGTTTTTCCGTAATTTACAAAATTGGTGTAAATTTTCTATGCAAGAGGCGCTTTCTGGCCAAAACTGACACATCAGGAATTGTGCAAAAATAAAGCAGCTTATTTTCTTTTTTGTTTGGTAGTAATCAACGGCTGCGATGTGGAGGAGGAAAAGGAATGGTCGAGATCGGTGCTAAGAAGTCACGGGGCCTAGATTGTACTCTGCAGAGGCGATTTATGCAAAAGCAGAAAACACCTCTGGCAGAGGCGATTTGTACATGTAGGTAGTAACGAGCTGTTGCCTTTATTTCACCAGGTGAGATGGAGGTTGGCTTAATAAGTCGCATTCTTCTCCATTTCTCCACACTCCTTCCAAACAGGTTAGTCTCGAGCCCCCCACTTTTTTATGTTCTTAGCAAAAGAAAATATTAATAACTTTATTTATTTTTTTTAAAACATCTGGTTATTATTATATTGTCATATTAACTTAATCTATTTATTTATATATTTTCAGTTATGCATAAAAAAATTATAAAATACATGTATATTTAATTAGTGTTTTAATTTTTGTTTTTAATTTTTTTTTGAAAAACTTTTACCAATTTTAGTATGAATTATTTTAATTTTTTTTTGCAGAAGGTAAAAGTAAATATACGAAGGTATGTTCTAATATGTTTTAGTATATTTAATTTTTTTCATTTTAATATGTAAAAATTTGAATGCATTTTTTCGTTTTGTATTTGTGGAGTTATCTTATAGTGCGTGGGTTGAAAAAACATACCAATTTAATGACAGTGGTTGCTTAATTTTAAATTGTAATTAAAATTTAATTAAATTTATGTTTAGCAATTTAATTCGTGAGTTGATATATATATATATATATATATATATATATATATATATATATATATATATATATATTAAACACGGGAACTTATATATAGTTATTTATTTATATAAAAACCCATTTTTATTATATTTATTTATATATTAAATTGATTAAATTGCTTAATATATTTCGGTTTGGACATTTTATTTATTGCTATATTTATTTTATTTAACATAGTTCTTAATATAGTAATAAATAAATTGAACCTATTTATTACTAAATATATTCTTATTTATTTAGTTATTGCTTATATATAGTTATTTTTTTATAAATAAATAAATTTTCTTTCATTTATTATATTTAATGAAATATTTGTAGGTAATTTACTTTCGTAGTTCCGTTTCTATAAAATTAGTTAGTTTTCAACCTCTTTTTTTTTTTTGTTGGAACATTATTGCTACAATAAGATATAATAGTATGTGTTTTCGAATTTATTTGTGTGAAAATTAAGAAGTTGTACTATTTTTTTTTGTTAGATTGCAATTGAACGGGAGGATAGAGTAGTGTCCGAAAAGTCGTGGGATTGTTCAAGATCAATCATATATTAATTTCACGTATTTTATAATGCTTTTTAAAAACTAATTTCGTGTTATTCATTGTGTAAAATGTGATACTAATATAATTATTATGATAATATAATTATGTTGTTTGGTTTTTAGATTTGTATATAGTTAAAAGAATTTTAATAACATTGTTTGATAATAATTTTTTTAATTATTTATATTTTCTTTACCAAAACAAATAGCTGAATTTAATGGCACCTAATAAGTAATCGTGTATATTGAGGGTAATATATTCAAGATGATTGGTCGGTGGAATACGCTTACAAAGCAGTTTTTCGAATTAAAAGGAATATTTCTTTCCAACTAATATTATCGAATTTGTATGAACGATTCGAAATAGAAAATACTAGGTTCATTTTATAAGTTCGGGAAAAACATTTTCGCTTATATGGGGATAGGGTTAAATCAATGCTTTGTGAAATTAGTATGGATCAAGATTTAGAAATGTTTCTTGATCGGGAAGAAGGGAATGATTCAATGGACATTTTTGTTCAAATCGTACCATTATACAATAATGCACCGCCTCCACAATTAACTTTCGATCTGAATGAGTCATACAACACAGTCTCACACTTGAGTCCGGAAGTGGTTGCTGCCACACAAGAATTTTCTAGCATGGAATTTACGAATTTTGGTGCTGGAACTTCTACACCTGCGATAAATTTTGGTGGTGGAAATTTTGGGGACACGAGCACAATGAGAGAAGTCCCACACCTCAATACATATGAGCTAACAGGAGATTTTACAGACATGTCGGGATATTTCGTTGGGGCCGATCCTCCTGTTGACTCAAAACCATCCGATCAAGAAGATGACGACAACGTCGACTAGGACCATAATCATGATGATGACGAGAATGTTGCCAATGTTCCTCCTAATATGCCATTAGTGGCACCAGCCTCACTTGTACAGGCCAATGCCTTTCTACTCAATTGATTTTGAAGAAATTATGGCGGACTCATTTGATGTCCCAGACGGGCGATTGTCAAAGTTTTACGATACTGATGTTATTATAATATATGTTTATTGTATGTCTAATATGTATTTATAATATATGTTTATTATATGTCTAATATATTTTTATATTATATGTTTATTGTATGCCTAGTATGTTTTTATAGTATATGTTTATTACATGTCTAATATATGTATGTGTAATATTGATACGATCCTAGCAAGCTCATAGATGAAGAATTGGAAGAAGCGCAAGCGTACGAGTTTAAAGAGGCTATTCAAGTTTTTCTTGGAGAAGAAAGGCTTGAATCGAATATTTGAGATGTCAATGGTTTGGAATTGGAAGAAAAGAAAGAGAAGAATTCGTTGGACAAGTCAAATTACATGCATCCGAGATTCTCGCCTATTCTGGCAGAGTTTACCATTCTCGTTATAAATATTGCATCTAAAGTCCATTTAAGTTGATTCAAAATGATTCAGGAAGATAACTGAAAGATCTACAACTTTCATGTTTTGAGCGAAGAGATATTCAAAGTGGAACAGTGTCGAAATTGAGCTTTAAGTGCATGTACGTGCACAGCCCAATGTCTACGCGAGTTTAGAAGGGTGATCGGGAAGTCGACTTGAAGATCAAGTTACTTAATTTAATGATGCACTTTTTTAATTTAGGATTTATTATGTTCTTATTATTTTAAATTATTTTATGGTTATGATTTGCTTATTTATAAGTTCCCTTATTATAGATTAGGTAGGAGTCATTTTCCTTGTGAAAAATGAGTATTTTTAGCACTTATAAATAGGTTGCCAATTTGGCTTATTTTAACACACGAATTTTAATGATTATTTGAGTATATTGAGAGTTATTTCACCTTCGTTGTTCTACAACAACTTCGGGATTTTACAAGTGGATTCTTGTAACTTTCTTAGCGAGATAATATTGGTTCCTGGTTCTTTATAACCACGGGGTCAATATTCCACCTTGATAATAATGGTTTCTAGTTCTTTATAGCTATGTAGTCATTATTCCGTGTTTCCGCCAAACTTGAATCTTTGTTTTTTGGTGTTTTCGATCTTGCTTCCGCGTAAGGTATTGGGTCTCGTAACGAGTTCTACGGGTTCGTATCAGTTCGTAACTAGAGCCAACATCCAAAACAGGTTTTACCTATCTTTATTTATTGTTGAGTCTTCTAGTATATCTCATCTTTTCTTGAGTTGTGTTATTTAGAGTCTTCGTAAAAAAAATATTCAAAAAAATTCGAATTTTATTTTTTATTTAGATCTTTCCAGCCAAGTTAGGGTATGTTCTTGTCTAAAAAAAGAAAAAAAGAAAAAAAGAAAAAAAATCGAATTTTGTTCTTGTTTAGAGTTCCTTCCAGCCCAAGTTAGGGTTTATTAGTGTCAAAAAAAAGAAAAAAAATTGTTTTGATCATGTCCGAGAAGGCCGGTTATAAAGGTGCAAGAATTGAGCAACGTAGGATGTCGTCAATGGAAAAACGCTTCCAGGAACTCCAAGATCGGATGGAAGGAATTGTTACCCAACTAACGGAACTACGCAAAGATCAACATGTTCGAGGGCCATACGTGTGACGTGATGTTCACCAACCAGTTATACATTAGCTCGTGATGGAAATTTTAGTGTGAACGCTACAAAATCAAGGAGAGAGTATGGGACGAGGGTAAGATTGGAAACATCTAGCCGAGGATATATTGGTCAAGAAAGAGATGGCAAAGATCGAAACCTTAGCTCAATGAAATTGACTATACCATCTTTTCAAGGTAAGAGTGATTCCGAGGCGTACATTCAATGGGAAAAAAATGTTGAGCACGTATTCGATTGTGATTACTCTTCCGAAAAGAAGAAGGTGAAGGTTGCCATCGAAGCGTTCATTGACTATGCAGTTACTTGGTGGGACCAATTTGTCTTAACTAGGCGATGTTGTGGCGAACCACCAATTGACGATTGGGAGTCCATGAAGGCAGTTATGAGAAAGTGGTTCGTTCCTGCCCATTATTATAGGGAATTGAAGATCCAAAGCTTGAGGCAAGTTACTAAGTCAGAAGAACGGAGTTCGATGAGGTGGGAATCGCAAAGGAGTTCTCCAGCGAGCATGGTGAGAGAATCGTTGCAAAGCCTAAAAGAGAGAAATCAAAAACCGAGCAGCAATTCAAGACTAAGAGAGGAGAGTGTCCGAGCAAGCAATTCGTGAACTTGTGGTCCGAAATTGAGGATGATTCTACAAAGGAGAAAAAGATTATTTATTTGTCACCACCTCAGAGGAATGATAACATTGAAATTCCCATGGAGGAAAATGTTCTAGACATCGTGGAAAGCATTGGTGTAAAAATTAAAGGGATGCAAGACGATATTTTTGAGTTGCTGCCCAAGGAGGATGAAAGTGCAAAACCGCCCCACCACTTGAAGAAGAAATTGAAGGTTCGAATTCGATGACGAATCCTTTTGAAGAGGTGGAGAATGATATGATCCAGCCATGCATCGAAGTTGATGCCGAGGTAACCGGAGAGAAAACGTCCATTGTGCATTATGATGAGATGGTGGTGTTGAGGTTTGACGCATTGGGGCTTCGAGCTACAAAATACCCACGTGCGTTTACACTTCAATGGCTGCAAGATGGTATGTTCTGCGGTATGGTGCAGAGATGTGTAAGTTTGCTACTAAATAGAGAGATCGATCATAAAATCGATTTTGTTTATACTCCTTGTTATATTTGTCCGGATTCGAGGACGAATCCTTTTAAAAATGGGGAGTAGTGTGATACGATCCTATCAAGCTCAAAGAGAATTGGAAGAAGCGCAAGCGTACGAGTTTAAAGAGGCTATTCAAGTTTTCCTTGGAGAAGAAAGGCTTGAATCGAATATTTGAGATGTCAATGGTTTGGAATTGGAAGAAAAGAAAGAGATGAGTTCGTTGAACAAGTCGAGTTCCATGCATCCGAGATTGTCGCCTATTTAGGCAGAGTTTACCATTCTCGTTATAAATATCGCATCTAAAGTCCATTTAAGCTGACTCAAAATGATTCAGAAAGATAACTGAAAGATCTACAACTTTCATGTTTTGAGCGAAGAGATATTAAAAGTGGAACAGTGTCGAAATTGAGCTTTAAGTTCATGCACGTGCACAACCCAATGTCTACGCGGGTTTAGAAGGGTAATCGAGAAGTCGACTTGAAGATCAAGTTACTTAATTTAATTATGCACGTTTTTAATTTAGGATTTATTATATTAGATTCTTTTATGGTTAGGATTTGCTTATTTATAAGTTCCCTTATTATAAATTAGGAGGAGTCCCATTCTTTGTGAAAAAAATAGTCTATTTAGCATTTATAAATGGGTTGCCAATTTGGCTTATTTTAATAGACGGATTTTAATGAATATTTGAGTATATTGAGAGTTATTTCTCATTCGTTGTTCTACAGAAACTTTGGGATTTTACAAGTGGATTCTTGTAACTTTCTTAGCGACATAATATTGTTTCTGGTTCTTTATAACCATGGGGTCAATATTCCACATTGATAATAATGGTTTCTAGCTCTTTATAGCTATGGGGTTATTATTTCGTGCTTCCGTCAAACCTGAATCTTTGTTTTTTGGTGTTTTCAATCTTGCTTCCGCGTAAGGTATTGGGTCTCGTAACGAGTTCTACGGGTTTTTATAATATATGTTTTTATTATATGTCTAATATATTTTTATATTATATGTTTATTGTATGTCTAATATGTTTTTATAATATATGTTTATTACATGTCTAGTATATTTATGTGTAATATGTTTATATAATATATGTTTATTGTATTTCTAATATATTTTTTTAATTATTTTGTTAGATGGATGCACTGATGAAGGAGGTATATGGCCCTCGCAATACTTCATTGTAACGTCTACAAGGTCGACATAGATCAAATGGTCTTGGCGAGGCAACTATCGACGATATTGTGCGTGCTAGAAGCGCCGATAATGGCGTTTGGACCTTATTCCCGGCGGGTGTGCATCCTCATCCTCAAGTGATGCAATTGATATATACAATGGGATTTTATGGCGTATATCGGTGTAGACGCATGAAGGTTGATTTTCACCTCATAATTGCTTTGATCGAGAGATGGCGAGAGGAAACACACACCTTTCATTGTCGCGTCGGTGAGGCGACAATTACACTGCAAGACATGTTATGGGTACTGATTACATATATTCTACAACTGTTTGGATCGACTATTGTGGGGCCTTATTAGGTTCTTACGAAGCTAATGATCTTAGGGGAGGGAAGTTAACGGTTTTGGCCCTTACAAACTATTTGGTTGACAATTATGTCAATGATCACAGTTCAGATGTACGTGTTGCTCAGTTTACTCGAGCATTATCATTTATGCTATTTGGTGGGATTATGATTCCGGGTAATACCGGCAATGCTATACCTTCGATGTATTTGAAGCATTTTGAGGACCTCGATGCAGTTCGTTCTTATAGTTAGGGTAGTGCCACATTGGCGGTATTGTATCACGAGCTATGCAAGGCGACAATACGAGGAGAACATAAGGATGTCGTTGGAGGTACAATGCATCTTCTACAGTAGTGGGCATGGATGAGAATTCCCCATATAGCACCTATACTATAACAACTTAGAGATTACGATCCCATTACGGTGCTTCAACTAAACGCGGATGATGTATTTCCAGTACCTCCATGTAGTGCACGATAACACTCTAACTATAATTAATTCTGAAGATTTATATGCCTATAGAAATCTATTAACCTAAGTTGTAAAGTTACGTTGTGGAAACAGTATTCAGTTACAATTACAATACTTGTGATCACACATTTACAATTCTTGTGATCACACAAGAATATAATGTGGTTCAGACACAAATGTGCCCTACATCCACGTGGACCTGCAAACACGTTTTTCACTAGTTCGAATTTACAGTGTACATTAATAGGACTTATTAAAAATAATAAAGACTCCCTCTTTAATTTTTACGCCGTTCATGTACACAACTCGAACTCAGTGTTTCTCTACCGAAGCTCCACTCCGCGTGCCTTGAACTTTCTTCAAGCCTGAACTCCCTTCAGAAACGCGACTGATCTCCCTTGAGATCTATACAACAGATATGTATATGTTGGCACAACCAATGACGGCACAACCAGTGATGGCACAGTCCTGCTCCGCAAAACGCCTTTGCAAACCTTCGATGCTATGAAGTGGTTTTTCTTCAAATAAAATGCACACGGTTCTTGTATGCCTTGGAGGCTTATATAGCCATGAAAATAAGCCCTAAAACCTAACTTGAACCCAAGAAATCTTTTTAACTAGGTAATAGAATCCTAGTTGATTTCAACTTCTATTCTAGATAAGTACAAGAGATACCTAACTAGAATATTATACATGGAAATAAATCTAAGTCCTAATAGAAGTATTATAAAATAGCACTCTAATAAATTACAAAAAGAAACATGGAAAACAAATCTTTGTCGATCTTTCAATTGCAAAACTCGGCGGATTTCCTCCATCTTCAATAGTCGGAAATCTGGCGCCAACAATCGCCCCATTTGGCATAGATTGGTCAGAATCCATGTTTAACAAGAACTCCCCCTGCAGACGAGATTTTCTCCCCCTGCAACAAGGAGTGTTAACATCACAGAAGTTTCAATATCTAGATGTTGTAACACAAACAATTCCCTGCATCACAAGGTTATCCAAAAACAGGCGCAAGACACAAAATAGAGATAACCGTTAAAAAAAAACCAAAATGCAAGAAATAGGCTTAACTATTACCGACCCAAATAAAATGCAAATAAAATGCAAGTAGTCTAAGGAAAAAATGGAATAGTTCAAAGGAGAACAAAATAACAGAAAGCTAGTAAATGCAATCTCCCCTCAATAGTAGTAGTCAGAGAACAGTCTCTTTCTTTTTTCTTTTGTCTGTTGTTCCCTTGAAAGAGACCACTTTGGCAGAGGGCTCTGGAGTTGTTGCTACTCCCCCTTTCTGACCATATTGTGCCAAAGTTGTGATCAATTAGTCCTGAATAGAAGCTAATCCTTGAGAGAGCTAGACCTGGATGAGAGTTTAGAAATGAGTGAAATCAGCTTTGGTGACAATAGCTTCAGAAGTTACAGCTGGAGTGGAGTCAGGAGTAGGTCACTTGGCCATATAGAAAAAAAAAACTATTCAATTTCCTTTTGAAAACATTCGAATCTTTAAAAAGATACAAGAAAGTCCCACTAAAAGCGCGTTAAAACAGAAGGATATTCACACACGTTTCTTCATAGTGTTTCACAGAGCACGTGCCAATATGTCCACGTGTCAACAGCCAGGCATCGCCCAGATTTCCAGAGAAAATGAAATAATAAAGAAAATTGAAAACAAAACAAGGTGTAGAAACCAAGTTTTACAAGGAAAGAAATTCAAGAGAGATAACAAGAGCAAAAGGTAGAGTGCCTTGTTTTCAAAGATTAACCAAAGGAAATTAAAGCAAGACACCGATATGTTAGAGTAGGTGACCGAAGAGCCAACTAATTGTTGTGTTTTCTCACGCTACTCGTAAATAATCTATTTCGTATTAATGATAAATACCCCCTTTGGCATTCTATATCTTTGTCCCGTGCATAACCATACATATAGTCCTTAGAGTTATTGAATTACTATAAATATATTTAGTAGAATCGTGAGATTATTTAGTTAAGTATAGTAACTGTTAAACATAGTTCCTAGTCAACGGGTTACGCCACTAATGAGGATATCGGCATTTCCCATTCGAGACTAACACTTAGTGTATGTGTACTGCGTCTCATCAGTCAACGGTGTTGTGACATTGGCATACATAAGTGGGTGCTCATAAGTTGATGAGTTCACTGAACTCCCTCAATCTAGACATCTATAAGTGGTTCCCAATAATCGAGTAGAGGTTTCTATGATATAGTTGTACACCATTAATCCTTAAGACCCAGACATCACCGTGACTTCACTAGAGGACCAGCTGTATCGTGACATGTCCCTGAGTTCCACCGAGGACCACCCTAAGGGCCAGTGATCGTGCAGTCTGAAATCTAGTGGGAGGTATGTGCATTGTAGTAGGAGATTCGATCGCTTGATTAGTCATGGATATCCTGTGTGTTCTTGCGATTTATAATCCATGAAGTCTGTGGCCACAGCTAAAAGTGTCGTGATTAGAGAAATGTGTTTCTCTAAGTCAAACACGAACGGATTATGTAATCAAGAACGTCCACACAATTATTGAACTCATAAAGAGGTCTCGACGAACCAATGCCTCTTGTTCGGGATATATGTATCGAATGGATCGTACTATACGTTAACTATATCACAAGGTTCTTGCAGGCACTTCATTTGTATCTAGGGAATCATGACGCGTAGTTGCTAGACGTCAATCTTGATTCGTTGGGTAGTTGAGTTGAAACTAGATTCAACTTAATTGTAAATCTAGGGACGAGTTTAAACCACAATGGGTTGTGGGCCCACGGCTAGCTTACACCTGAACCATCGAGGATCACACTGCTCGTGTACTTGAGATCCTTAATGCAACGAGCTAAGATTAATTAGTTAATCTTAGTGTAATTGGAAGTCAATGTGATTGAGTCCAACATTCGTAATTGTTAATTACAGATGAGAATGAGTAGAGGAAAAGAATCCAACGGAAATTTAGTGAACTTTCTATATTGGGAAGTTTCCCAATTTGGCAAGTCCTAAATTAGGGTTTCCAATTTCGGAAATTGGTAAATTGCAAAGTGGTAATCGTATCGGCGAGAATTTGTGCTCGTTGTCAAAATATAATTGTTATATTTTTGTGAGCATTCGTTTGTTAGAAACGAGCCGAGAAAGAGAGTGGACTTAAGCTGTTGGGTCTAGCCCAACTTAAGACCTGTTAGGGTTTTCATAAGGAGCATATAAATAGGATTTATATGTCTTCTGAAAAAAACAAGACACACAAAAAAAACGACATAACACAAGTTTGAAACCCTAGCTTCTCTCCCCACGGCCGTCCACCTTGCAGCCGAAATCCTACCTCCGCCACTAGCCGCCGCGCCGCCGCCAGTCGCCGCCGCATCGGCATCTTCATTTTCCCTTCGTTCTTCTTCATTGTACTTAGCATATCACGTATCTAGTGTTGCGTGGATAGTGGATTGAATATACGATGTGAAACCTAAGAGGAGGACGATTATTCTGCCGCCAACACCGCCACCAAGGTCGTCCCCACGCGCCCCCACGCGCCGCCACAAGCCGGTGATACGAGAAGGCAATTCTGAAAAACTAGTCTCGGATTTTCTGCGCATTCGAGCTAGAAAATTCGTCATAAATCAACCGGTGATCAGTTGGACGTGAAATTTTGATAGAAGCTTCATGACTCAAAATATACAATATTATAGAAGGAATTGTCCATCCAGTAAATAAGCATGGAGATATTGAAGTCGAAGCAAGGCTATAATTTCAGATCAACAAACATGTTGGATCAATAGGAGTGGGAAGAGCAGCTAGCCATCTTCTCGAGTCTTCGTTGGATTCACGCTTCAAGGGTAACATATCTTTTTCCCTAATTAATGTACATGTATTAATTAATTTATATTAATTGAGATTAATGTATGTTAATTGATTCTTGGATCACATAAATCTATATGTTCGATTATGTGTTTATGTAAATCGTTCGTTGAGCATGTTAATTATTTGATTTAATTCCGCAAGCATGCTATGATGATTTAATTTAATTCCGCAAGCATGCTATGATGATTTAATTTATGTCATTTAAATTAATTATATGCGAGCATGTTTGTCAGTGATTGGAAGCGAAAAGGTACGTAATTAATTGTAATTATTGTGCACGTGTTTGTTTATATAAATAAAATAAAATAAAATTGTATTCCGCTGCACACGTGCCCGATCCCTAACACTATAGAAGGCCACCAACATGCTCTTGGATACACGATATACCTAGAGCCCCATGACCATACTCAAGAAATCATAAATTAGGTATTTTTAATGGAGTTAGGAATGCATATGCGATTAGCACAGCAATTCAATCGTGAACTTCAAGAAGAATTTCACTAATACTTACCTGAACAACATCCCAAAAAAATCACACCTCTTTTTTTTTGTTTTTTTTTTTTGTTTTTTTTTTGTTTTGTGATTTGTTGACATGTAGTTCAACCAAATATTAGGAGGGCAACCTTCTTAATAATTCACATAACTTTTAATTAAAAGTCGGGAATGCATATGCAAATGGCATAATTCTTCCGATAGAAGTATGATCTTTGAGATGAATGAGGCCATAGGCATTGATCACTCCCGATAGAGGGGGCAGCACACTTCTATTGGAGCTTACCGCGGAAACAAAAAGTTAATCCACAAAAACTAACAAACTACAGTTAGTCAAAATAATACTCCTATCACCACTATTCCAAGCAAGACAAGGATTAACACATGTTGTGATATCACATCAGAAGGTGACAAATAATATGTCCGATTAGTAGATCAAATACAATCTGGACACATAGACAAATGATTGCACTATCATTTTTATAGATTAATTTTGCATATTGCAAATTCCAAGCGCTTTACGCAAGGAATCAAATCTAAGGAAATCCAGGGGTTTTGTGAAGATATCAGCCAACTGATTGTTTGTGGACACATAGTCTATTGACACACGTGTTCTACTAATGCCCTGATGAAATGATAACGAATATCTATATGTTTTGTCCTAGAATGTTGAACAGGATTTTTAGAGATATTTATGGCACTTTCATTATCACAAAAGATATGCAACATTTGTTCGTGAAATCCATAATCATTTAACATATGTTGCATCCAAAGAAGTTGTGTGCTACAGCTACCCGCAGCTATGTATTCAGACTCAGCAGTAGATAAGGAAATGCAATTTTGTTTTTTACTGTACCACGATACCAAATTGTTACCCATGTAGAAACAACCTCCTGTGGTGCTTTTTCTGTCATACACATCTCCTGCCCAGTCAGCATCACTGTACCCTGCAAGACAGGTGATAGTATCTCTTGAGTACCACATTCCCAATTCGAGTGTACCACTAACATAACGGATGATGCACTTGACAGCACTCAAATGACTCTCTTTAGGATTTGCTTGGTACCTAGCACACACACCTACACTGAAGCAAATATCAGGTCTACTAGCAGTAAGGTAAAGTAAACTCCCTATCATACTCCTGTATAGTGTGGGATCAACGTTTGTGCCATCATAGTCACGTCCCAACTTCTCGGTTGAGCTCATTGGATTCTTTAAAGACTTTGCATTTTCTAATCCAAATTTACTTACCAGATTCATAGCATATTTTCTTTGTGAGATGAAGATCCCATCTTTCAGCTGGTTCACCTGTAAACCAAGAAAGTATGTTAGTTTACCAACCATACTCATTTCAAATTCAGTTGACATTTGAGAGATAAATTTATCTTTTTTCTGATGGGAAGTGGATCCAAAGACTATATCATCCACATAGATTTGAGCCAATAGGATTTCATCTTTGAAGTTTTTGATAAATAAGGTGTTATCTACTCCCCATCTCTTATACCCTGTAATGTCAGAAAAGTCGTGAGTCTTTCATACCAAGCATGAGGAGCTTGTTTCAGACCATAAAATGCCTTTTTAAGTCTATAAACATGATTAGGTTTAAGAGGATCTTGAAAACCTTTTGGTTGTTCGACAAACACTTCTTCATTTAAAAGACCATTCAAAAAAGCACTTTTAACATCCATTTGAAAGAGTTTGAATATTAAAACGCATGCTACTGAAAGTAAAAGCCGTATTGACTCAAGACGAGCTACAGGAGCAAATGTTTCATCAAAGTCTACTCCCTCAATCTGAGTATAACCTTGAGCAACTAAACGAGCTTTATTGCGGGTTATGTTTCCAAGTTCATCCGTTTTTTTTTTTTTTGAAAATCCACTTAGTACCTATAACATTAACCTTGTTCGGTCATGGAACTAGTTCCCACACATCATTTCGAGAGAACTGTTCAAGTTCCTCTTGCATAGCAAGCACCCAAAATTCATCAAGAATGGCCTCTTTGATGTTTTTTGGTTCTATAGTAGAAGTGTAACAAACATACCTGACCATCTCTTGATAATCTACTTTGTCTATGTTTCGGGTTTTCATACCTTCACCAATGTCACCTATCACCTGTTCGGAAGGATGATTTTTTACAACTCGCTTGGAAGGCCTTTTCTCTTCTTCAGTATCCTCTTTCACAGTGGCCACATCTTCTGTCTCCACACCTTGAGTGTGAACAGGTATTTCAATGAGCTTAGGTTCTGGCTGAACAGGAGCAGTCTCATCATCATCTATTTCTGCACATGGAGTGACATTAAATTTCACATTTATATACTCCATGACAGTCATTGTTCTTTCATTAAAAACACGATATGCTCTGTTGTTCAAGGAGTAACCAAGAAATGTACCTTTATCTCCTCTGGCAGAAAATTTACCAAGTTGTTCCCTATCATTTAGAATATAACATTCACAGCCAAATATGAAAATAGCTTAAATTAGGTTTCTTACATTTCCATATCTCATAGGAAGTTTTCTTGGTACCTGGTCTTAGATGTACCCAGTTTATCGTGTAGCAGGCTTTGCTCATTGCATATGCCCAGAACTTTGTCGCAACTTTAGCTGAGATGAGTTATGTTCTTCATTTCTACCACACCGTTTTGTTGTGGTGTTTTTTGTGCTGAAAATTCATGTGAAATCCCATGCTTTTCACAGGATTTTGTGAAAGTTGAGTTTTCAAACTCTCTTCCATGATCACTTCGAATTTTACCAATATTGCTGAATTTTTCAATTCGTAACTTTTTGCATAGGATCTTGAATTCATAGAAGGTTTCTGACTTTTCCCTGATAAAGCGTACCCAAGTGAATCTTGAGAAGTCATCCACACACACAAAGGCATACCTCTTGCCACCAATGCTCTCAATTTGCATTGGACCCATCAAGTCCATATGAAGTAGCTCAAGTGATCTACTGGTGCCTGCTTGATCTGTGTTTTTATGAGAGGTGCGTACTTGTTTCCCCAGTGGACAGTCTCCACAAGATTCTGGTACATTGGCACTCAGTTGAGGGACCCCCTTCACGCAACCTGTGTTAACTAGGCGAGTTAGATCATGAAAATTTAAATGTCCTAGTTTTCGATGCCACATATCTGTGAGATCAGATGTGGTGAGATGACATTGTTCAAGCTGATCAGTCTGATCAATTTTGTAACAGTTGGATCTATAACCAGATAGAACACACCTGTTACTTTCATCAAACACTTCACACTTACGCTTGGTGAACATCACAGAGTCGTACATGTCACATAGCTGACTTACACTCAGAAGGTTTGATTTCAGACCTTCCACATACAGGACATTAGCCATCTTATTCAGGTTCCCTCGTCCTTTCACATAAGCTTTATTTCCATCTCCAAAAGTGACCTGCCCACTAGACATGTTATGCAAATTTCTCAAGTAATTCTTCTCACATGTCATGTGTTTGGAGCAACCACTGTCAAAGTACCAAGAGTTAGTAGCACATGCATTTAACGATAAAATAGATAACCAACAGTTTGCATTATTCCTATTCATCCATTTAGTGTCAGAGTTTTTTCGTTGGGAACAGAAGTCCCATGCAGCAGAATTGGATGACTGGTAGGCTAAACTCTTATTAATCAGTTTCCATCTTTTAAAGCATTTAGGCCTAACATGTCCCTGCTTGTGGCAAAAATGACAAGTAGGGATAAACTTTGATTTCTGGATTTGAGAACTTTCATACTACGGTGTAGGATTAACAAATTTAATTTTCAGATTAGACTTAGTTTTATCATTAGTCTTATCACCTACATATCCCAGTCCGAATTTCTTAAGAAATGTTTGGAACCATTTCCATTTTGTTTTCTTTGTTTCCCCAAAATAAAATAAGATTTATTACACTTTTCAAATCATTTTCTCAAAACAATTTCAAAAGTTTCTCTCTCCTTCAGACATGATGTGACTCCTACAGTAAAATAATTGGACTGCTACAGTAAAAAATGTCTTCACTAAAAAACAAATAAACATCACTTCATCTTTCAATTTTTTTCTTCAAAAATATCTTTTTCTAACACCTTTAAACATGATTTGACTGCTACAGTGTATTTTGTCTCCTTCCAAAATACAAACAAACATTACTTTCATTCTCAAATTATTCCCCCAAAACATATTTCCTCAAAATGAAATCAAAATAAGATCCAAAACACTTCCAAACATTGTCTTAGGGTTGGAAGGATGAGCATTTAAAAATTTCATCTAACCTTTTTGAGGACAGAATCGCAGTGCGATTTAACTTACTGACGGACGCCTCTAATGCTGTTGCAACAGGGGCGTTACCACACTTCAGGTTGAGACAGGGTTCAGCCTTTTTCTTTGGAGCAGGATTTTTCTTGATTTCCCATGCTTTATTGCAATCGTTGTTTCGCAAATGTCTCAGCAATATCCTTCAAAGCAAAATCCTGTTTTACCTCTAGTATCTCATTTTCCAATTCTAGCTCATCGATTCTGGCCTTCAGATTGACTTTAACTGCTTCATTCTCCTCTTCCAGTTCCTTTACTTTCTCCTTCAAACACCTATTTTCATCACCAACCTCATGGCACTGCTTTAGAAGATCGTTCAATTGCTGTTGAATCTTCTTAATGGAGCATTCTTCATCATCCTCTAAATCTTCTTCACCTGTGGACGAAAAAATTGTGTTTAGATTACTATGATTTTCGAGATTATGAGTAGCATATCTGAGGTGTGGTGACTCAGGGCATGTGATACCACCCTGTGTTACTTCAGTGACTTCCAAGTGCGACGGCTCAATGCACATGATATCATCATGTGTCGCTTCAGTGATCATGCATGTACCACAAAAGTCAATACTTTGTTTCAGCATCACTTGTTTCACTTTCATCATCAGAGTCAGAGGTATCGTCACTCCAGGTTGTAGCAAGTGATTTTCCTTGCTTTTTCAGAGTGTTTGCGCATTCAGCTTGAACATGACCATAACCACGACATTCTCTACATCGAATCCCCTTCCTGACTTCTTTCTTGTTTGTAGTACTTCTACGTTTTCTTTCAAAACTTGTAGGATGATCATTCGTCTTCACAAGTTTTCCAAAGTTTTTAGCTATTAGAGACATGGATTTCGTTAGCTTGATTTCAAGTGTTGTCATAGGAACTGAGGGCACATATGGAGTAGTCACAGCAACTGTTTGTACAGCAATATTTCTTTCTTTATCCATTTTACTGATGTTCAGCTTGTTCTCAAATGTCTACAAATTACCGATCAGATCTTCAAGTCGCAATGAGTCCACGTCACTTGCTTCCTCAATAGTTGTGACCTTGTATGCGAATCGGTCTGGCATTGATCTCAACACTTTACGGACAAGCTTGACTTCAGGATAAGTTTCACCAAGACCATGACATGAGCTTCATTCGAGATATCGCATAGTTTCGAATTAAAGTCGCTTACGGTTTCACTCTCCTCCATTCGAAGATCCTCAAAGCGAGTAGCGAGCATCTAAAGTTTTGATAATCGAACAGAGGCTGTTCCTTCATAAGTTGTTTGTAATTTTTCCCATGCTTCTTTGGCACACTCACATGTTGAGATGATTTTGAATTGATTGATATCAATTCCATTGAATATGGCATTCAATTCTTTGAAGTTCATATTTGCGGCAATCAGCTCAGTTTTACTCCAGTCTTTTTCATGTTTCTCAGTTTGAATTCTTTTTTTATTTGTGGCAACAGGTCGTTTCCAGCCAGTCAGAACTGTGCGCCAGGCGTCTTCATCCAATGACTTGATGAACATCTTCATCTTGGTCTTCCAATAGGAGTAATTTGTTCCCGTAAGCAGTGGTGGGCGAGTAGTGGAACCTCCTTCCATATGAGAACTCATCGCTTCTGTAGAGTAAAAGGCAAATAAATCAAATTCTTAAAATCACACACTATGTATATCTAGTGAGAGGCTCTTGATGCCAATTGAAGATTTATATATCTATAGAAATCTATTAACCTAAGTTGTAACAGTTACGTTGTGGAAACAGTATTCAGTTACAACTACAATTCTTGTGATCACACATTTATAAACTATTGAAAGTAAGTAAATGAACACAAGAATTTAATATGGTTCAGACACAAATGTGCCCTACATCCACGTGGACATGCAAACACGTTTTTCACTAGTTCAGATTTACAGTGTACATTAATAGGACTTATTAAAAATAATATAGACTCTTTCTTTAATTTTTACGCCGTTCTTGTACACAACTCGAACTCCGTGTTTCTCTACCGCATCTCCACTCCGCGTGCCTTGAACTTTCTTCAAGCCTGAACTCCCTTCAGAAACGCGGCTGATCTCCCTTGAGATCTATACAGCAGATCTGTATATGTTGGCACACCCGGTGATGGCACAGTCCTGCTCCGCAGAACGCCTTTGCTAACCTTCGATGCTATGAAGTGGTTTTTGTTAAATAAAATGCACACGGTTCTTATATGTGTTGGAGGCTTATATAGCCACGAAAATAAGCCCTATGACCTAACTTGAACCCAATGAAATCTTTTTAACTAGGTAATAGAATCCGAGTTGATTTCTACTTCTATTCTAGATAAGTACAAAAGATACCTAACTAGAATAAAATACATGGAAATAAATTTAAGTCCTAATAGAAGTATTATAAAATAAAACTCTAATAAATTCCAAAATAAACATGAAAAACAAATCTTTGCCAATCTTTTAATTCCAAAACTCGGCGGATTTCCTCGATCTTCAATAGTCGGAAATCTGGCGCCAACAAATTCTATATAATTTCAAATCTTGCAAGTAAATCTCCACTTAATATATACATTGTTTTAATATACGTACTTTGCATAACACATTGCGGTTGGTTGCATCCTTTGAGTTATGTTCGCACCGTTAGTCATTCAGTGTGCATATATAGAACAATGTTTGACCAAATGTTGCCAAACCAGGTTCGTGAATTTGCTAATATTGTTGATAATATTTTTTACCATATTGTTGATAATATTCGCAAATTTCCTAATATTTGTTTTCAGTTCATTTGGATTCCATATATCACCACTGATGTTTAGTACCAAGAATTGGCTTCGAATTCGACGATTGTTTCACCATTACTTTGGATGTCTAGTTGTCCACTTATATGTTATTCACGAGTGGAGATGCATCGTCGAAGAGAGTATTACGACAGTTCGGGGTGGTCCAACCAATTCCGTCACATTCTACAGATGTTGTTATTTCCAATCAATTACATGATTTGACTCGTCAAGGTCGACCAGGTCTGGACTGGAGCGAGTATTTGAGTACATATGTTGCTAAATGGCAACAAAGATTTTAGATTGTCGGGCCATTTCAACCAATCAATGGACAAGATACAGAGGATGGTTATGAAGCGTGGTATGATTAGCACACTCGTCGTTTTGTATCACCGATTGACGATTTGATGAGCATTGGTTTTCAGATCGGACGATTATGAATTTGGTGGTACGTGATCTTTTATTTCATTCATGCAATTACATACAATTACTCGATTTCTATAACTTATTTTATAATTCATTTCAGGCTACTCAACTAACCTCAATGAGCACCAATATGCTAGAAATGCAGCCTATGATCAATATGCTCAACAGGACCGAGATGCCTTCTACGAGTGTCCAGGATGGAGGAAGAATGAGGACTCACAGCCGTACTCAAAGGTCTACAAGAGAAATGAACGATTTCACTTACCGAGATGAAGATATGGCCGGTCCTTCCACGTACCGAGAATGCCGGTCTTTCGACATACCGAGATGAGGCCGGCCCATCCACGCTTCGAAATGAGCCCGATACTTATCCCGATTCTACTGATGATGTTTATATTCCGACCACATTTTCAAATGGATACACTAGTAACTCCATACCAGTTATAGGAAGAATAGAATAAGAGAAAGAGAGAAATAATAATATGTAACCCATTATCTTATGGGTTGATTACATGGAATATATATAGAGAAATATTGCAAGGTAATAGAATATGACTAGGTAACTCCTAACTAATCTAGGTAACCGAATAATATTAGAATTCTAATATTACAAGAGTTCTATAATATAATATTCTCTAACACCAGTCTGCTATGAACATGTATTCATGGAATGAATTGTTGGATCTCAATTTAGGATATTTACAAGGTGACGAGTTTGCACATATGCATTTCAATGTTTTTCCCGTTCCCCATCACCTCCCATCACCTCAAGGTCATTCTACCAAGAACTATGTTGCAAACGCTATTGAAGAGGATATTCCGCAAGAACCAGTGGGTAGAGTGCGTAAACACAGGCGTCCGCCTAGATGTGGGACCACTGGACATCTCGGACGTCATTGATGCATATTTTTTTAAGTGTTTTAGATGTTTTGTAGTAGTTGACATTGTATATTTTATATCTATGTATTCTTATATTTATGTGATTTTTATTTAATTATGTGTGACTTTAAATTTTAAATTCTCAATTTAGAAAAGATATATATATATATATATATATATATATATATATATATATATATATATATATATATATATATATATATATATATATATATATATATATATATATATATATATATATATATATATATATATATATATATATATATATATATATATATATATATATATATATATATGGGTAAAGGCAAATAGACCCATGACAAGGGCACTTAATTAAAAGAGGGACATCCAACTATTTTGTCTTTCAAATAAATCCAGCTCATTCAAACTTATTTGCAAATAAGGAAAATCCTTTTATATATACCAAAATTACCCCCAATTCATTGAAACTCAATTCAACTCCAATTTCATGATTTACACCCCAATTTGGCCCAATTTCATCAATTAACCAATTTTAACCCTAATTTCAATTTTGACCCCAATTTTAACCCTAATTCTTATCAATTCCACCCATTATGCTCTAACTTCCTTAATATTACACATTGACCCCGGATTTAAACAAATATATCACATTAACCCCAAAAAAATCAGAAAATATTTTTTTCTGAAACATTTTTTTTCTGTCCAGATTCCGGCGTTGACCGGAATCTGGCCAGAAAAAAAACATTTCAGAAAAAAAAAATTCTGAAAAAAAAAATTTGGGGGGTTAATGTGATATATTTGTTTAAATCCGGGGTCAATGTGTAATATTAAGGAAGTTAGAGCATAATGGGTGGAATTGTTAAAAATTATATTATTGAGGGTATTTTAGACTAAAGACATGGGGATGGGCTTAATTGAGAGACTGTTTTTTTTGTGGACCAAAATGCATTTAAGTCCCATGTGATGGGCCTTTTTGCCATATATATATATATATATATATATAAATCACATGCATGAGAGGCGATTTCTGCACAAGTGAATTATTTTGTCAGTTTTGGCCAAAAATCGCCTCTGGCAATAGAGACTTGCACCACTTTTGGAAATCAAGAAAAAATCACACTATTTTTGTTAAGCATTTCCACTCTTACACCAATTGTGTAAATAACCCCAACCATCTTCACACTCAAACATGTTTCGATAGTACTTTTTCTTTTTCTTTTTTCCAATATTGAGTACTGCCAAGGCCCAAAGCTAACTGATCATGTTATTACTTATTATTTGGCTACCCCTTTCACAATTATACCGATAATTCAACTCACATACTGCATAAAAAGTAACAACCATCAGAAGGAGATTCACACGTCCACAAAAAGTTTTAAATTACAAATTGCGCCAAAAAGAAAAAACAAAAAAAGAAGAGCACTAAAAGGTCAAAAACAGAAAGTAAAAAATCCAGTAAATGCAAGAAAATTCAAGGGAAAAGATAGCTAGCGAGCATTGCCCTATGAACAAGTCTGAAGAACCTCAGAATTTGTCTACATAAGCTCTTACAAGAACAAACCAAAAAGTAACAGATACTGCAAATGTAAAATAGCCCCACTGTCAAACTAACAAAAAAACGAGCCTCGCTTCGAAAACAGTTATTATATCAGATCATCGTTTTCAGCATCAGGTGCTTTACTCTTCACCACCGTAGAATTCGAATCCAGTCGATTAATCTCCTTCATTTTCTGAACAAACTTCTCGGCTCTATCTGGATCGTCATTTTCCTCGAAATAATTAAGGAATAATTTAATCGTTTCACCCGTGGGAAACCACTTACTATTCCCCGCATTCATTTTATCCAACCCCATCTCCAAATACTTCATAGCCGAATCAATCCCACCCTTTTTCAAGGATAAAATCGCAAAGAAATTCAGCGTCCGTAAATTGGGCTCGATCTTTCTCTCCACCAAACTTTCGTAAAGCGAAGAGGCTTTTTCAATCATGTCACGACTTAGGTAATATTCCATAAGTACGTTCGGCAGCCTAAAATCGAAAGTGGAGCACCCTTCTTCCCACTCGTTAAAAACCTTCTCGAGGTTTTCTTGATCCCCGGATTTAGAGAGAGCCAAAAGCATGAAAAGGTAACTCGTACTATTGGGTGTTTTAAAAGTCGACTTAAGATCCTCCCACGCTCGATTAACCCCCGATAAATCGTTCATCGCGGAATAGAGCTTCATGCGCGTGCGGTACGCTTCGAACAAGTCTTCGCCGCGTTTAGTTTTCGTTTTCTCCATTATTTCGAGATAATGGACAGCCTTGTCATGCACCCCACATTTGAAGTATATGGTCGCCAGATTTCCGTACGTAAACAAATCCAAATCCGAATCGTTACTTTTCATTTTCTCTATAACTCCTTCCACGGCATCTATATTCTTCAGAGCGGCGTAACTGTTGATCAACAGATTGTACGTGTAGAGGTCAATGGGAATATTCCTCTCCTCCATTTCTTGAAATAAAGAGATGACTTTTTCGGGCTTTCCCACGGCGTAGTAAAGCGAGAGCATGTTGTTGTAGTTTAGAGTGGAAGTGTAATTCGACGCGTTCATCTCTTTAAAGATTTCCAAACCCTTGTCGAGCATTTTCTCTTTGCAATAGCAACTTAAGAGCGCTCCGTACGTTTTGTTGGTTTTATCCGATGCTTGGAGGGCGTTGAAGTAATTTTCTGCAGCGGCTATACCGTCGGTCTTGCAGAGGAGGCTAATGCGTATGGCTTGATCGGCGTTACTTGTTCCGAAGTTGGTGCTTTCCATCCAGTCATACAGCTGATGTGGATAAATCGGACCCAAAAAAAAAAATTTGACAAAATCGCAAGTCAGATAACGTGCAGTAATTACACGTTTCAAGAGGGAAAATGAGTTTCGTAAGCCAAATAAAATATGCCTGTCTTAATATCGTTCTTAGTCAGCTGAAACCCCATTAAATTTATTTCTGATTCGTTAGAAAACTATAGAAAGTTTATACTTTTATGGTCAACAATTAGTTCTTGCAACGACAATAAGAAATACATATGCTATTGAATTCAGAAATCTATACTTGACCTCTGTTAGAGTAAAACTATATCTACAAAATGACGAATACTTGAGTTAACAGAATCGTAAATTAAGGATTAAAAGGAGCATGCGTTTTGCGTTTACTGGCTTGGCTATAAAATCTTCTAACTGCTAAACATAATAAAATGTGAACTTTCTCTAAGTCTCGTTTTATAAAGCGTCGTGCGAAAACCCCTTCTTAAACAAAGCATAAGATGTACAAAGAAAACTAAATATACGATACATTACAGGCTGCATTTTTGCATGTTTTTAATTAAATAAGCAGAGATGCATTACACAGTAAAACATTACATCAGCTATAACATGACATTCAAAGCCATTTCTCCACCAATGAAAATAATATTACTAGAAAAATCAAAATTCATTTTTTTTCTGGAATGCCCAATATTATTTCTCTATTTTCTCAAAGAGAAAATTTCAAGCAGAATCGCAATTTTTCATCTCAATAATCCAAATACAGAGACAAAATCAAAACCTGGAGGGCGGCGCGGAAGTTTTTGCGGCGGCGGAGATAATTGCTGAGGTTGAGGATATCAAGTTTATCGACATCATTTCCTTGATTCACCCATTTGTTCAGAATGTCTACCACACTGGATTTGGAGTTTCCCCTAGCCACTTTATAGAAGAGACCGTTTTTCTTCTTCGATTCCGGTGGCGGCGTTGATTGTTCGACCACGGTGCACAACCACCGTGGAGGTGATAATGATGGCGGCGATTTTTGGAGGAGGAAACGGTTTATGATTCTCATAATCGTCATTGAGGAAAAGAGGGGCGGAAGGCGAGAAAGGGTTTAAGCAGCTGGGGTTCTGTCAACTGTGTTTTTATTGTAAAACAACGTTTGTTTGATTGTAAAACATTTTTTATTTTCCTCATTTATTTATATATATATATATATATATATATATATATTTATTTATTCAGCTCATTTAGATTTATTTATTTGCTAATATATATATATATATATATATATATATATATTTAGTCAGCTCATTTAGATTTATTAGCTAATAAGGAAAAATCTCACATATATACAAAAATTACCCATAATTCCTTGAAACCCTAATTCAACTCCGATTTTATGATTTATACCCCAATTTAGCTTAATTAACCAATTTCAACCACCACCGTCGGTCAATTGACCATTTTTTCTTTTTCTTTTTTACATTTTTTTTTCAAAACCTTTCTTTTTATGATTTTTTTCAGTTAGGTCAGCCGCCGTTGACTTTTTTTTTTTTTCTTTTTTCTTAACTTTTTGTTTTAAAAACTATATTTCATTAATATTACCGTCTTGGCTATAATATTACTGTCTAAGACAGAGTTATATTGCAGTCAAATACAATAATATAATTGTCAAATACAATCCTACTGTTGTTAACACTATAATATTACTGCATCAGATAGTACTATTGTTATTAACACAGTAATATTAATGTATTAATTATTTTTATCATCTTGGCCTGCCATACTGCTGTCTCCGACCGTAATATTACTGTATTCGACTTAATATAACTATTTGGGACAGTAATATTATTGTTTGACATATTCAAATATAGCTAGCTGCATGAACAGAACTTTGTTAAGTTACTACAACAAAGTCTAAAAGTAAGAACTGATTAAAAATGGTGATTAAAAATGGTGATGATAGATATATATGGTCTCAATATAATCTTGGAACATTAAAAACATCAAACGGGTCCATTTTAAGGTTTATGTGATTTATTAAGACCTGAGCGACCGCGTTAGGTATTAGCAATCGTCCGGCTGCACCTATGCCTGCCTTTATTCGTTTGTCCTTAAACCAAGAGCTTAAGATGATGAAATCTCTTAGACAGTAATTTTATTTTATTTTTTTTTTTTGAGTAAATTCAAGTCCATTACAAGGGGAAGTTGGGGAGGGGGGACTCGAACCCTAGACCATTACCCTATTGGTAAAGGCTAGGTATCAACTCTCCTAATGAGGGTTGGTCCTTCTTTTTGGCGCTAGACAGTAATTTTATTATTAACACACTAATTTAGGTAGAAAAAAAAATTACAAAAAATAAGTTTTAAAAAAAAATCAACACCAGAATCTGACTGGAAAAATAATTTGAGAAGAAATTACTTTTTAAAAATAATTCTTTTTTCAAAAAATTGTGAAAATGGGATTAATGTGATATATTTATTCAAATTCAGAGTCAATGTGCAATATTGATGAAGTTAGAGCATAATAGATTGAAATTGATGAAAACTATATTATGAGTGGTATTTTAGCCAAAAGACATGGAATGAGTTTATTTGCGAATTTGTTTTTTATCTGGACATACGTGCATTTAAGTCCCTTGACATGGCCATCTACGTTATTTGCCCCATTTATTTGTGGAGTTTTTATGAATAAAGACAAACTCAATGTTTATGCTAAAATAACCCCAACCTTTTACATTCAATTCTTAATTTAACTACAATTTTATCAATTTGAACCACAAAAATCCAATTTAACTTTTTTCTAAAAAAATTTATATTGTCTGCTTTTTTTTTTCCACCGCCATTGACCGACGGTCAACGCCACCTTTTTTTTTTCCCTTTTGTATTTTTTTTCTTGCTTTTATTGTGTTTTCGCTCGCCGCTGACCGTTGATAGTAATATTATTGTGGTTGACGGTAAAATTACTGTAAACGCAATAATATTACTATCAACCACATCAGTATTAATTTTTTGTTTGACTTTTTTTATTTTATTTGATTTGTTGATCGGTCAACAGTCAACGTAATAATATGAAGGGGAATAATGAGTCCCATCTTCCTTTAATTATATGAACTATTCTCATATGACTTTGAGGGTTATTGTGTGTTTTTTATTTATTTTTTTATTTTTACAAATGCAGTATAATGAAGTGATAAAAGAGAAGGAAAGCATATATGAGGTAGTGTTCAGAGAAACTTGTTCTTTAGAAACTCAACAATAGATGTCTTAACTTCCCCATAGCCTGTAATAGCTGAACAATCATCTGGTCACAATGCATAAAGTGTCTAAGCTATGATGATATGATCGGTTAAAACTTAAACCCAATTGTCATACATTCACTTGACCACACATATGAAGTACTAGAAAATAAGGGTAAATTACAACCACCCCTGAGGTATGGTTAATTTACGAAAAAAATCTCTCTTGTTTGAATAATTACACATAACCTGTCAGCTATGATTTTTTCTTACACCTCCACCCTTATGGTGTCAAATTCAACATAATCATCTAGATTTTATGAAATGTGCTCTAGAATTTGTACTCATTTTGTATAAAACTACAGTTTTTTATGCACCTCAATCTGATATATACAAGCTTAAAAACACATATGATGATCATCTTGTTTCAAAATGTGGAGTTCGAATAAGATAAAACGGGTACAAAAGTGATAATAATCCATATAATCTCTAAAATTCCACTAAATTTGAAACCGCAAGGGTGGACGTGTAAAAAGATTTATAGTTGGGGGGCGGTTGTAATTACCCAAACAATAGAGGTTTTTTTGTGATTTGACCATACCTCAGGGGTGATTGTAATTTATCCTAGAAAATAATTTAAAATTGGCCACAATATACACTTATGTAAAATCTAAACTTAGAATTAAACAGAACACGTTTTTTTCCAATCCAATGTATTACAAAAGAAGCATATTGTTACAACATTTTCAGTACATCTTTACTTGCAAGCCAAGCTTAAAACAAAACAAGATAAATATTGCATTTAAAGGAATAAAGAATAATTCAAATAACCGCTATTTTTTAGAAAATAAGGTTATCAATATCCAGCAGGAAAGCCGCCTTTTCGTTGGTCGCTCACCGCAATAAGTTGACCGGAATCTCGACCCTCTAACTTTTGAACCACAAACTGGCATATAGTCCAATCGGAAACCCTTTCCAATTCATGACCCTTCATTTCCAACTCCTTCAGCATCTTAGAATGAAAAAAGTACTTTGTACCATTTCGAGATATGTATTCCTCGTGGTAAAGCACATTCGGATATAGCTGCGTGAACAAAACTTTGTTAAGTTACTATAACAAAGTCTACAAGTATTAGAAGCTGATTAAAGATGGTGATGATAGATAGATATATATATATATATATATATATATATATATATAGGGTCTCACTGTATGATATAATCTTGGAACATTTACAGCAACAAGCGGGTCCATTTTGAGGTTTATGTGATTTATTAAGACCTGAGCGACCGCGTCAGGTATTAGCAATCCTCCAGCTGCACCTATGACTGCCTTTATGCGTCCGTCCTGGAACCAACAGTTTAAGATATGATGAAATGTCTCATGCAGTAATTTTGTTGTTAACACACTAATTTATGTAGAAAACAAATTACAATAAATAAGTTTCAAAAAAGAAAGAAAAAAATCAACGCCAAAATCTAGCTGAAAAAAAAAAAACTAAATGCAAATGTCTGTTGAAAAAAGAAACTGAATGCATCGAATTTCTCACCTTGACCAAAATGGTGGGTGCCATTGATGACAAAGGCCTCTTGAACGGTTGAATAAAATTTGCAGGAGATGGCGGTGGGGTGGTTGATTCGGGGATGGAAAAATCATACATTTGATTGTTAAGAAATATTCCAGTACTCGCTGACATTATCTTTGATCCAAAGTACGAATTCAAACTTATAGTCATGGTAACAACATTGCGTTGACTATCTACCGCGCAGAGATGTGTTGTGCCGTGATCATATATCTGACTCCATCTGCACAAGTAAACTCACAAATCATTACAACTATTGAAATTTATTTTAATTCATCACAAAGATATCGAGGATGAATATGATAACAAACTAAAGTGCGCTATGAATCTCTATTATTTATAACATGTCATGGATCGCGACCAAACAAGTTCATTTATGGTATATATTCTTTCCCGAAGAAGGTAAGAACCGTTTGAAAAATGACATAAAAAAAGTTGATGGTATCGTAAATGTGGAAGAAACAAATCAACTCAATTAGATTACATATCGGATCACTATACATAATGCGTACTTGCTACCATAATGCGCAGGATCATATGTTTTCTTGTCGTTTATGCGTTTCTTCAACCCTTTAGCATAGTTTGTTGAGATCATGTTTTTCAAGATACTAGTGACATTTACAAATTGAGGGTCCCCAAGACCCATCCTCCTTGCAAGTGCATATTTCAATGCCTCAACAAAACGATGCTTCCCCAATGAGTTTGTAACGCCGGTTTCTTTATAGTTAGAAAGAATCTTAAGAATCTGTTGACAATGAAAGACAAATATTAAATATGAACTCAGGTCCAAACCTTACCATATAACTGAGAATTGAACAATTGCTTACAAGAATTAACATGGCACCCCCTGAAGCAGGAGGTGGTGCTGTAATTATTTCATATCCGGATACACGAGCAACCAAAGGTTTCCTAGTAATAGCTCGATATTTCTGAAAGTCTTCTTTTTTTATTATTCCACCCGCCTTTTGGATATCTTCGGTTATGTTATGCGCTATTGAGCCATTATAAAATATATCCATACCATTTTTCGATATAGCTGCCAGCGTATCCGCTAATTTTTTGAGGTACATGGTCTTTCCTTTAGATAATAGCTTTCCGTTGGGAGCAAATATTCTCCGAAGCTCCTTATTATCCATGATAATTGACTCTGCACAACTCATTGCCTTGAACAGAGATGGGGATATTACGAAGCCTTTACGAGCAAGATTTTCGGCCGGTTTTACGAGTGATTCCCAAGGAATCTTCCCATACTGTTTGTGAGCTGTGTAGAGACCTGCCAGCTGTCCTGGAACAGCTATTGACAGAGGACCCTCTTCCCATTCATAAATATCTCTATCAAACATATCCTAGGAAATTGCGGACAAGGTTTAGTGGGTACAAAATAACGGCGAATGCCCCAAATTAAACAAGCTTCGTGAGTTTCGTAACAAATCGAAAAATGTAGTACTGTCAAATTATCTTTAATTGATAGTTTCAAGGTTGTAAAAAGCGCGGTAATCGGGTCGGAGGCGATCAGGCACCGACTCACGATTAATCGGTGCGGTGGTGATTAATCTGTGATAAATCATAAAATAAATCGGTTTTTAAAATTTAATATAATATATTTCTAGATATTATTTATAAATACTCAAAATATATCTAAAAAAAGATATTTAAACATAGTTATATCTCCACATGTATATATCCTAATAACATAATAAAAGTTTAATAATAATAACATCATAATACATAAATATCCTTATAAAATATAAATAAAAAGGCAAATCTTTTGAATTTACATTTATTCTTGAACATTCCTGGCATACATCATTAGTTCTTAACAACAATAATAGTTAACATCAAAATAGAGCATACACTCATATTTTTTTTATTAAAATCCCAACTTTTATTTTGAATTATTAAAAAAAAAAAATCGATTTTTTGCAGATTTTTGCCACCGAGTTTGACCCGCCTTAAAGGTTTGACAACCTCAGACCGCCTCAAACTGCCTCAACGGCAAAAGATCGATTTTTCAAACCTTCACACTAAAATCGTAAAGGTTTTGGTCCGTCTCTGCCTCGAAGACCGATTAATCGGTCGCCTCGGCCGATTTTTAGAACACTGGATAGTTTTAGGGAAAAAGTTGAGCCAAAAAAAATGTACCTTGGAGGCTCGGCCAGGTGCCATTTCTCTCATGTCGAACACTTTTGAATCGCCAGTATGTGATCTGACGAGCATAAATCCTCCGCCACCAAGACCACTATAAGATGGGCTAACAACTCCCAAGCAAAGTGCAGCTGCTACTGCTGCATCAACAGCGTGGCCTCCTCGTTTAAGTACGTCTCTTCCGATTTTAGAGCACTCTGTTTCATCAGTGGCTACAACACCATTACGTGCTACAACTCTCTCCTCTCCGGCAGCATCGATATTTGATGCCAAAAACATAAGCAAGAAGATAATGGCAAAATTAAGTAGAGATGTTTGACAAACTGCAATCAAGAAATCCAAGTTCATTAAGGCTACATTTACGATAAATTTCTAACATCAACAATACAATAAAATGTTACAAACTGACTAAACATGAATGGATTTTAAGAAAATCAAAAGAACAAAAGCAGTCCTATAATACATACAACTTCAACTTCTGGTTTCAAATATTCTTCGGGTATATTTTTCAAATTGTGAAGCATGCGATATAATCGTTCGACCAATTAAGCGTATAATTGAAAAAGATTCAAAACATATATACCAATGTACGTACGACGGAGAAACATTGTGGAATGAAAAAGAAAAGTACTTGACTGAGATTGGTAAATGATAAAATCTAGAGAGTAAAATGGTCTCTTGAATTCAATCATAAGTACTAACTAAAAAGATTAACTCGAGAGTTTATCAATTTATCATCACTAATCCCTCTTCTTGATATAATAATAGCAACAAAGTTGACCAACTATTTTCCTCCTTGTCAAACAGTGGTGGCATTGAATGTTTTTTTCTCTTCATTTAGACATCGCAAAAATAACATGCCATTAATTAATAGGGTAAATTACGACCACCCCTGAGGTATGGTCAATTTATGAAAAAATCCCTCTTGTTTGGATAATTACATCTACCCATCAACTATGATTTTTTCTTACACCTCCACCCTTATGGTGTCAAATTCAACATAATCATCTATATTTCGTGAAATGTGCCCTAGTTTGTATTTGTTTTGTGTAAAAGTACAGTTTTTGATGCACCACAATCTGATATATACAAGCTTAAAAACACATATTATGATCATTTTGTTTCAAAATGTGGAGTTCGAATAGGATAAAATTGGTACAAAAGTGATAATAATCCATATAATCTCGAAAATTCCACTAAATTTGAAACCGCAAGGGTGGACGTGTAAAAAGATTTATATTTGAAGGGGTGGTTGTAATTTCCAAACAAGAGGGGTTTTTTTGTAATTTGACCATACCTCAGGTGTGATTGTAATTTACCCTTTATTAATATTCAGCTTCTCCAATGAGGAAAAATGGAGCAAAGTGTTATGTTTGTTCAAAAGTCAAGTCATTCTCATTAGGTCCTAAAAATCATTAATGATTATTTCTATGAATATTAAATAGAGTTTCATCAGTGGTATAGGCAACTTTCCCATGGCAAATCATTGTTAAATTCCATGAATCATCGTTAGTGGGAAGAAATGGCGGGAAGTTAGATGCTACACCCGCTTATTTACATTGGGAGGATTTCAACTGTAGATTTGATTAAGTAACCACTCACAAAGTACACATACACATGAATGTGTGTGTAATTATGTGTAGATCTACATATTTATCTGAAGGGCATTTTTGTCTTTTCGCGAGCGGTCAACAGACAAAAACAAAAAAGGGTCGAGTGTGCCTCATTGATAAATGTCTTGGAAATTACTAACATTATCAACATAACTCTTGGTTTGGATCCACTAAAACCTTTGGGCATCCACATTGCATTTAACTCAAAAAACAAATGTCGATAGTCATTAAACATAACCACAAAAAAAAATATAAAAGTTTAGAACAAATTCATGAACCAAAGTGACTAAAACCCCTCTGTGATCAGTAGTCAAAGTCATAAACCCCCCTCTATCTCATTCGTGTCATGCACGCGCTACCAGCGCGATGACCTTTTCCACCACATGCTCTGTTTCTCACCACAAGTTGTTTTTTCATCTTCACCATCAAAAGTTGCAACATCTCCACCTCGTCATTGTATTTTCCTTCTCTTGATAACTTCTATTGCTGATGACGGTAATTTTTTTGTACGCAACAGAGTTATATTGCGATAAAATTAAGGTTGGGCATTGGTCGATAATATCAGCCAGCCGTCCCACTTTCGAACTGATAATTACCCTACCAACCGACTATATTAATTATTAAATTTCATAGAAAAATGTTCACTTACAATGAATTTAATAAAATTAGTGATAACATTATTTTATTAAAAAGACTTGAGAGTTAGTATATATATATATAAAAGATAACCAACTATAAAGTATAGTACAAAAAATATAGCATAAAATACACTTTACCCCCTTTTAGTCCTATATAACACTTACCTCCATGTACTATAAAAAATACACTTACCCACTAAACCGAACTAAACTGTTACACTTACCTTTTCTTATTTATACACTTTCCGCACGAGGATATTTTTTGGGCCACCATGGGCACCCGACTTTCTGCAACGTGGAGGAGTTTACTTAAAGCCCGGTCTTATCTCCTAGCTGGAATCCGTTCGGCGAGTTGGAAATGGGAACGAAAGGGCAATATGGGCTGACCCGTGGTTATGTGATGACGGTAATTTCAAGATATTAACGAGACGACCACTAACAACTAGCTTCCCTGACAAAGTATCCGACCTTATTGGTATGGACACAAGGATTTAGATCCTTGAATTAATTGATGAGACTTTTTGGCCAGTCGATAGGACTAGAATCATGGATATTCCGATTGGTAGTAACGCAGCCAGAGATACGTGGATTTGGCACTACACCAATCCCGGTTTTTTAACATTTCGTTCATGCTACCACAATATTTTATCTAATGGATATAATGCCAGCAGGTATTGTGGACGTGGCGGCAAATCGAGTAGCAGGGAAACAACTCAAAGCTGGAAATTCATATGGAGAGGAGAATGTTGTTGGTGGGCGGTTCGTAAGTTTATAGGACAACCTAGAGCAGTCGATTGTGAAGCACGCGCAGCAGTCGAAGCTCTCATACAGCCTACAGGCTAAAGCACGAGGGTGGAATTCAATTATCCTGGAAGGCGATTGCTTGTAGGTCATCGATGCCTTGAAGTACGGTGATCTTATTCCCACATCTTTTGGAGCATTAATCGAAGAGACGCTAAACATTACTAAGGTTTTCATCGTTTGTAATTTTCTTTTTGTCAAGCGGAGTGGAAACTATTTAGCTCACGCTATTGCCACTAAACTTTGGCCAAGTTGTTCTGAAGTAGGGGTGAGCAAAAAAACCGAAAAACCGAAAAACCGAACCGAAAAACCGAAAAATCGAGCCGTTTTAAACCGTACCGAATAGCAAACCGCATGTACGGTTTTTTATTTTTGAAATACCGGATTATTCGGTTCGGTATGGTGGAAAGGTAAATAACCGAACCGAAAAACCGAACCGAACCGAAACTATAAAATGACTTCATTTTATATAATATATGTATTATTTTACCCTAAAATTTATTTTCTATCTTTCAATTACTTGTCTCATTCTAAGCATTTGTTCATAAATTGAGGCATTGTATTTTATTTATTTAGTAATTAAAAATTTACTTGCGTTCATGGTTTTAATAATGTGGTAGACGAAAGTAGGAAAAAAAATGAAGCATAATACATCATCTAAATTACGTTAAGTCCTATGAAATTAAAGATTTTATATTTTCATTGCATTAGTAAGTTGTGAAAGTAATTGTAATTGTATTCTTTTGTTTGTACAACTTGAATGTATAGTTACTCTTGAACCGGAAAATAACCGAAACCGAACCGAAAAAAACCGAAACCGAACCGAAACCGAAAGAAACCGAACCGATAAAAAACCGACATACACGATTTTTAATTTTACAAAAACCGATATATTCGGTTCGGTTCGATTTTTGGCTAAAACCGAACCGAACCGACCCGTGTACACCCCTATTCTGAAGGTTCAGTCCTTCCATTTCATCTGGCAAGTGCCTAATAAAGATTTATTCTTAAAAAAATAAAAAACATAAAAGGCTAAAATGTGTATTCACCATAAATTTCACATCTAAACTTGTTTTCTTTACCTCCATAACTCTATTGCCTATTGCAACGGCGCAATCAACTGGACGTCGGCGGAGTATATATAAATTAAGATCATTAATTAATATAAGAAACAATTTTAAAACAATTATAGGATTTAAAATCTGCTTTTATTTATTACAAATCCATCTCTCTCATTCTGAAATTTAAGAGACCCCATCAACAACTCGACTCACGAGTCACGAGTAATGACAGTCACCATAAGCTGCAGATAAATGATAAAATATTAGAACTATAATCTATGAAACACAAACACAAACATATATATATATATATATATATATATATATATATATATATATATAAACCAACAAGTGATGACTTACAAGGATTGGTGTTTGTAATCTTGCCAAGATATTCATGACACAATCCCGCCTTCTTGTAATCCATGTCGAGAAGATAAGTAGCGTGCCTTCGTGCTCTTTTACGACGATTGCAGCATGTTAGAGTGGTGTGACAACGACCTCCGGGTTCTATTGCACTGCAATTTCGTTTGTGACATGTTGTCCATGTGTACTCCTCCAAATCGTGAATGGAAGCCCTTTCTCTTGCCACACACCATGATGATTTTGTCGAACTAAGAATTTCATCGTCATCTATCTGAAATTAAGGGTTCAAAAACAAAAACAAAAAAGAACAATTAAAATTGTTTATGAATGAAATGGTCGAAGACGTTTTTAACTAAAAAAAATAGATTTGTATTAGTCGTAGTAATCTTACACGACAAATAGCAACGCTAACCAACAAAGATAAGAGCCAAACGACGCTAGTTATTTTTCCCCTCGGCATTGCTCTAGTATTCGGTATTTAGATATTTGGTTTGGTGATGAGAAAACTTCAGTATAATAATTAAACATTAATATTTGTTCTATTTAGGGGGGGGGCGGGGGTGGGGGAGGGGATATATACAAGCTCCGATCCGTTGCGGTTTGCTTTTGTTTAGTTAAATTTTTGGGTAAATTACACCCACACCCCTGAGGTATGTTTAAATAACATTAAGGTCCTTGTGGTATCGATAATTACACTCACCCTCTTAAAAAGTAGTTATAAAATCTAATGGGATAATACATTGGATACATTATTACGATAGAGTTCTAACGGACTATTGGTTTCAGGAAGTGGTGGAGACAACAAAGAGTTATGGGTGATTTAAGAAATATTGGGGGAGCCATGTCACCCCATAACTCCCCATAACTCTATGTTATCTCCACCACTAGCTAAAAGTAATAGTCCATTAGAACCCTATCGGAATAATGTATCCAATGCATTATCCCGTTAGAGTTTCTAACTACGTTTCAGGTGGTGAATGTAATTATTGATACCATAGGGACCTTAAAATTATTTAAGTATACCACAGGGGTGTGGGTGTAATTTACCCTAAATTTTTTAAATGAAAAATTATTATCAAGGGCTAATTTGTATTTTACAAATTTTGGAAAAGAGAAATAAATATCAAGAGCTAATTTTTCCTTTTTCGTTTATGATGGAAAAAGATAGAAATACACATTAACATGTTAATGAATGGAAAATTGTATTGATTAGTTTTTGTTCTTTTGTCAAAGAACATGCACTTAAAACCTTTCTGTGTGTGTTTGTGTGTGTGTGTGTCTATATATATATATGTGTGTGTGTGTGTGTGTGTGTGTCTTTTCTACTAAACTGCATGTTAATTTATGAAGTTTATGTATATTTTCAATTAATGAATCTAACATTTTTTTCTGAAGTCTTTTTTCTCATTAATAAGTTAAGCTAACAAAAAATGTAACATACACGCGCTCTAAAGCGAAGGCTAAATTACGACTATTCCTCTAGCATAAAGTCAAATTACGAAAAAACTCTTCCTCTTGTTTGGATAATTACAACCACCTCCATCAACTATTAATCTTACCCTTATGGTGTCAACTTCACCATAATCTTTTTAGATTTCGTGGAATGTTCTCTAGTTTGTACTCGTTTTGAGTAAAAATGCAATTTCTGATTGTGATATTTACAAGCCAAAAGACACAACTTAAGATCATCTTGTTTCAAAATATGGAGCTCAAATATGGTAAAACGGGGCAGACACTGAAGAATATTCCACATAATCTAAAAATTTCCACTAAATTTAACACTACAAGGGTGGAAGTTGTAAGAAGATTCATAGTTGTGGGGTATGTTTGAAATTACCCATACATGGAGGGAATTTTTCATCATTTGACCTTACTTACTTCAAGGGTGACCCTAGTTTAGCCTAAAGCCAAAGAAGAAAAAAGTGAGTGTAAGCTTTGACAAATCTGAATTTGAATGTTTCCACAAAGGGTCTTTTCAAAGAATTTTCAGAAGATTACACCACCAGTTACGAAATTTTACAAAAGTGACGATCAAAAGGCGAACACAAACAATAGTTTTCCTAAATCATCAATCCTGGTGCTCGAATAACATTTGATACTACAAACTTCCTTAAATTACCGTCCTAACAATTTACAACCTGTTAGTTAATGAGAACACTCAGATTGAATTTCTAACCACGAGCTGCTCGGAGGAAGTTGTCAAAAGGGCTCGTAGGTGGCAACCTCAGCGCTAACCAAGTATTTGCCGCTGGAACATTTTCACCGTTGCTTATCTGTACAAACAATTCCTAAAATATGTTAAAATTACTTCCGGAAAACCCCTTAAAGTAAGACTAAATAACTTACAACCCCCTGTAGTATTTGTAATTACAAATACCCCCTAAAACTAACAGCCAGTTATAAACCCTAAAGGAGTGAATGAAATGTCTAAATTACCCTTTTAGAAAACAAAGAAACTATGGATAAATTAAGGGGTGCCTACTGGAATGAATGAAATGTCTAAATTACTCTTTTAGAAAACAAAGAAACTATGGGTAAATTACAGGTACACCCTGGGGTAAGACTAATTATGGAAATTCAGATTGAATATTTCATGGAATCTTCAAGATTCCGTTACTCATAGCTCCGTAAGGGTGTAATTGTAAGACGGAGAAATAGCTCGAGGGGGTAATCGTAATTACCAATACCACAAGGGTTTGTAAGTTATTTAGTCTTGCGTTCGGCGGGTGCCCGTAATTTAACCAAAAAAAAGTAATAAAATAAAATTAAAACGTACTACTTGCAAAATAATAATTAGATTTACCTTGTCGATAACTGAAAGCCCGTTAGTCGCAGGAAATGAAGGGACCAACATACCGTTGACTTTTGTGGAATTATTGTCAACGGCCAACCAATTAGAAAGCTTCTTTCTCGTGTCGGTGCCAAAGGCTTCGCACTGATTCGTCATTGTGCTGTACGGAAGCGGTGACGTGGACACAGATGCGCCCGCTACTTGACCAGCTACCTCGAGCGCCTGAAACCAATTTTTTTATTACATAGTACAAGAAACAAAAAATTTCTTTCACATTTAATTTTCTATTGCAATTCGACAAAAAAGGGAGAATATTTTTTTGGGGGAATTAATTACCGATTCTAGAAGCTGGCCGATGCTGACAATATGGGACATCGAAGGAGATGGAGAAGCGGGTATTTTGGGTATGAAACGAGATATATCAGCAACTGATGATATACTCATTGCGTCGTCTTCAATTAGTGAATTAGCAGAAAATTCCTGTGTAGAAAAAACAATTATAATCATTTTTTTTTTGTTGTCAACGAAAAATAGAGTTTATTGCATTTACAACCCCTGTATTGTATCAAATTGCTAAAAACTCCCCCTGACACAAATATTATTAGCAAAAACACCCCTATGATGCATTTTTTCGGGGGGTAGTTTGCTAAAACCGCTTGCTTCATAGGGGAGTTTTTGCTAATATTTATAAAAATAGGTCCCAAATTAAAACAAATAAAATGAAGAAGAAATATATATATATATACCCCATCGAAGGATAGTGTTTCCTTCGAGTGCGCAACCCTTTGGATATGATCCATGTCGAGCATTGATTGTGGGCCGAACAAGAAAGCTTCGTCCGGTAAAAATTCTTCCGATAGCTGCTTAGCAATTTCTTCTGCCTCAAACTTCAAATCGATAAAAAAAAAAAAAAAAAAAAAAAAGTTGTTCATATTAGCTCTCAATTTAAATGACATTGAATAGTCACGCACGAGCGACTTCCTTTAAATATTAAATTAAATACCTTTGTTACGGCGGACAAACCGTCGACTAACGTAGCAAACACAACTCTGTCGGATTCGTAAGCCTTTTCCCGCACCTCGACTAGAGTCGTCGAAGCTTCTTCGTTATCAGAAGCACTTCCGTAAGCAGTCGCTTCGGATTGATGCTTTACGTACACTTGAAATTCATCGGTTATGCCGACGTACATATCCACCTATATTTTAATTTAAAAAGAAAGAATGCTAAAAACGTTAAAAAAATGGTGCGGCATAATCAATATAATGGTAATTAACTTACGTCGGAGTCGAGTAACAAATTATGCAACGTATGCGCCTCGCTAATATGATACAGCTTTACAGCGAACGTCAACATTGCAGTGGATAATACAAGAAGCGATCTTTGATAAACTGGCGGCAAGCATCCTGCAATTAGAAAAAAATACGTCAAACGTAAGACTTTAATTGCGTTCGCACAGAAAGAAAATTATCGAATAGTGTCGCAAACCATTTGTCGAGTATAAACACATCTTTCTAATCGACAGAGGTAGCTGAAAGAATCTGAGTACTAGGTTGTCGTTTGGATTCTGCAACAAAGTGAAATTGAGTCATTGTTATTTTAACAACCAAATATAATTCAAGATATTTCAAATATATATATATATATATATATATATATATATATATATATATATATATATATATATATATATATATATATATATATATATATATATATATATATATATATATATATATGGTCAAGACTAAGATTGAAAAAAAATCGTAACAAGTAAAATTAAGAAAACGGAACGGAACTTTACAAAAGATTTGCCAAAAAAATACAATTAATCGAACAACTAAAAAGATAAAGACGACAGTACTCTAAATACAATTAAACCTCTATAAATTAATACAGTCGGGACTAACAAAATTCTATTAATTTAGCGAAATATTAAATTATTGAAGTTATAATTTAGTATGTTTTCACCGAGTCGGGACCGCGAGAAATTATTAATTAAGCGAGATTATTAATTTAACGAGTATCAATTTATCGAGGTTCTACTGTACTTTTACTATATGAAGCAAATAAACGATGAAATGTAACTTTTAACCTTAAGCCGCGAAGAAATAAGTGCTAAACAGAACGAATGAGCCATAGCTTCAATATTAGCAGGTAGATTATCGGGAAGATTGACTTGTATCCATAAAGCCGACAGCAACTGCGCTATTTGATCCTCGTTGCATTGCAGAAAATATTGTTCCTGTAATAAATAATTCACAATAAACATTAATTTAACGACAAGAAAGAAAAAATTAAAAAAAAAACAAGAAAGTACGACGAGGTTAAAAAAATCGTACATTCTCAGACAAGGTAAGAGATGGTCCGTTTGACCGGTCAACGATCGAGCTTATTATGTGCATATTAGGAGAACTCTTGTGCGACTTTCCATGCTTCGACTCTTCGTCGATTTTTTCCGTCGCGTTATTAGTATTAGTGCCACCGTATACTTCGAGACGAAGCTTATCGAGCAGAGATGTAATTGAGGAAAAAGTGGATGCGCTTTTGCTATGCCACCTCCTTGTATGGTTGGAGACGTCGTTTCTTGCATGGGCAAAGCTTGGGATTACAAGTATACAGAATATTTGATGCCCCCCGACACGTATTTCTATATCGGGATGCAACATCACTTTCAGCAGTTGAATGAAAAGAGCGTCCGGAAACACCTGGAAGAAAAAGAAAAAAAACGAATTTTGATTAGCCTTTTGAATGGAGTTTAAGGCGGCAAATAAATAAAAAATGGTTTATTGCACTCGGTTCCACTGTGTTGTGTCGAATTGCTAAAACACTACCCCCGTGTTATTTTTATTGACAAAAATACCCCCGTTATTGAATTCGTAGGGGGGATTTTGCCAAAAAAAACACTGCATGGGGTAGTTTTTTAGAAATTCGGTATAACACGGGTACTAATTGCAATAAACTCAATAAAAAAGAGAAATAAAAAAATAAATTAATAATATTATTATTCGAAGATACTCACTTGCTGAGAGTGAAAAGATATAGAAGCCAACGAAATGACATGAGCAAGAATTATAAGAGACGCAATTGCTGCTCTGGCAACAACTCGTATCGGAGAAAGTTTCTCGAGTGTAATTGCCATCATATCGAATAGCGGCCGCACATCAACAATCTGAATATTTACAAACAAATTAATAAAATTAAATAAATAAATAAGATAATAAAAAAAAAAAAAAATAGAAGTGTAGTTATACATACCCCTCTGACGGTTTCCAACAAACAAGTTTCGATGGAAGTTTGTAAGGAAGCATTTAGATTGAGTTCTTGATCCCCAACTGATTCAGCTGTTGCTTGAAAGCTTTTGCGCAGGTGTCTGAAGAGATCACTAACGAATCCCATATCGGAAATAACTGCTTCTGACCGAATTTGACGGGCCAGACAGCTGGCGGTCTGGATGATGTGGCATTTCATCTGTGGATCGTGTGCTACATTCTTGTGGTCCAGATGCCGAACAACCCCAGCTAGTATTAACTGCTGATGCCCTGTAAACGTATTGTAAAATATATCCTCGTCAGCATTTTCCGGGATTTTACAATTCATTTTTTTTTCTTGGATTAAGCAAATATTTTCGAGTTATCTATTGGGATAAAATTAAAAAGATTAAAAATTAAGAATTTAAAATTTAAAAATTTTAAGCAAATATATTCGGATAAAATTAAAAAAATTAAAAATTAAAATTAAAATTAAGAATTAAAAAAATTAAAATTAAGAATTAAAAATTAAGAATTTAAAATTTAAAATTTAAAATTTAAAATTTAAAATTTAAAATTAAAACGAATTTAAAAAATAAATAAATGTGAGAAATGAGATGAGAGTGTGGGACAAATGACCTGGATTTTCAACAAAGGATGACATATCGGAAAGAACGACGTGGGCCAGGCCATGCTGTGGGACCCAGTGCCTTCTCATGTCGAAATAAACAAACATCGGTTCCAATATTCGTCGCATTGTCGTGCTTTCTTTCGCCAGATCAACCATCCTTTGTATACATATTTGAGCCCAAATTTTTGGCGTCTCAATCTCCTCTCTGAAGTCAAACAAAGTCAATGAATAACAAATTAAGTATACTACTTTAGGGGCAAAAATGTCATTTCACTTTCAATACATCCATTCATATAAGATTTTTAAGGAATCCAAACCTTGTTAAGAGAGAAGGGTCTCTCTTTTCAGGCTGGAATCTTACGATCATGTGGCTAGGGCTGAACTCGCCACCGACACCTGTCATAACACCTCTTCCCTCGGATCTTGCCACCTCATCAACCCAATTATGATGCGCCTCCCTTCGTTCTTCGTCTTCTTCGTTTTGTGACTCTGTTTCGTAGTTATCGAGAGTAGCATGCACAATCTACATAGGGTAATAGATACATATCATTGACCATTTAGTCATGCTCCCATAACTTTAATCAAATGAACTGACGAATGATTCAAAAAGACATTTTAGGGATGAACACAGTATAGAAACAAGAAGTTGACTCGTACATCATCTGCTTATTTGATGATTTTAGGGACATAGAAAAAGTCAACACTTTATCGGGTAACAGCTATACATCCATTCTTTTGATCATTGTTGCCGTAAATTCCAAACAATTATGCATCAAATACTTGCTGCGTAGCAGATTAAATTTTAAATATCCCGACAAAAACAAGACAGACAAGGACAATAGTTTGTGGCGAAGTATATGAACTGTAGTGTTATTATCACTTTTTTTTTTATTATAATTACGACGATGAAGTTGTCAAGGGCAACAGAAAAATCAAAAAAGATACCATTTTATTTTTCTATTCTAAATGCAGAAAGTAGAGACGAACCTTTTCAAAGTCATCAAATACATGCGAGAACTCTGCCATGAACCAAACCTGCAGACAAGTGGAACCGACTTTTTAGTGCAACGAATTCCGAAAAACATCCTTAAAAACCACGCTCGTAAACAATAATGTGCTTTGAATGTTCAAAAATTCATTGACTAAATAGTGATACAAAAAAGTGATTATCTAAATTAAAAATTACCATGGCTGAAAGGCACCGCAAACTCGATGCCCTTAAACCACGCTTTTGATGCTCGTCTTCAGTCTTACGTGCAAGCATGCACACTTTATGAACAAAGTTTTCAATGTTGTGTGTATAAGTTCCATCCACCTGTACATTTAAAAAAAAACGTAACTTTCGCATATGCTTATATAAGCTAGATGAAACACACACTATAACTATGATTAAAAATTGTGTATAATTTAGATAACTGTGATTAATATAAGGCCATAAATTACCTGACAGTACACAAACGTAGTGAGAGTATCGCATCCCATTTTCTGGACGGAATCTTGCTTAGATTCATCCAACAGTTCGATAACTACGTTCACCAAACTAACGGCAAAATAAGCCCTGCAACCATGAAAAAGTCGAAAATATTAAAATTGCAATTACGGGTAAATTAAGAATGAAATTTTTTTCAACCTGAGATTAAAAATATTAAAAATATATTAAGTGTTACCGCATAATCCGAGTCAAACCCAATTACATGGAATAATAAACTTACGTTTGGTCCTTACAACTGCAGAGTAATTTGTTGTAAGCTTCGGCGACGATACCGACAAGTTTGATGTTGCCACTTCGAAGTTCTTTGTAACATTTTTCTTCAAGATATTTAGCAATCTAAAAGTAGAAATTGCAACGAAAAATTTCTCGTTAGTTTTTTTTTCTTTCATTCATTTGAACACAAACAAGTCGTACTACCTTTGGGATGCGGAAAGGATTTTTAGAAGCGTATTCACATAGCTTTACGATTTTTCTATCGTTTGGATGACCATCCTGCAGTCGAAGAAAACCACAAAATTTATAAATTTATAACTCGTTTCAGAAAAAATCCCAATTTTTTCGACTTTCTGACAAGGAATAGATTTAAATGTGAATGAGCTTAGCTTTCAAATGTATTCTTCTCCAATCCAATTTAATGGTTGAATTTCTATTCAATATATTAACTGACACTAAACCACACAAGAATTATTTCAATATTTTAATATTTTAATAAGGCCTCGTTTGGTTGGGGAAAATTAACTATTATTAACTAAATAATCGAAGTTTGTTTGATGTTTGATATCCCCAATAACTTACTGGGTTGACCCGCAAATATTATGTTATCATGGCTTATCGCGCCTTTTTAAGGAGCATATTTGTTTTACATCCCAAGATTCGATAAAATAACTGGGTTTTCATTATATTATTTAATCTTATCTTAGCAACCAAACGAGGCCTAAGTGTGCTAAGAAAAGTTCATAAAAAAATCAGAAACATGTTTACTATACTACTCATTTTATTGTTCTCTCCAATATCACCCCGTTAAACATTCGGTCCTCAAATGAAAACGCTGATTCACATTCACCCAATAAGCGATACCGAATATCTAAAACGAAGATAGGTATCTAAGAGAGAGAATGCCAAAAAATATAACTATCTTTATTCACAAAGGGGAAAAACGAAAAACGAAAAACGAAAACTCACAGGAGTTTTGGGGAATATTTCGGCGAGCAATTTCTTGTAACGCTTAACAGGCTGTCGAGACCGTGACCTTAATGCAGGGCAGCACACACACATGCTCTCACATGCCGGGAATATGTTGCGTGAAATCACACCCATCCTACTAAAAACAATACATTTAAAAATTAAAAAAAAAAAACAAAAGAAAAAAAAAAACTAGGGTTCAAGAATGTAAATTACACCTACATTAAATGGAATTAAAAATCACAGAAATTGAAGATCTAAAATACCATTCCTCACAAAAATAACAAAAAAAAATGGAAGTATATAACAAACACTATTCCTCTACACACACACACAAACACACTCACACACACACACACACAAACACACAAACACAAACACACAAACACACACACACACACACACAAAAAAAGAAGATTCTACTCATCATTTCACACAACAGAGATAAAATGCAGGACAACAGTTGGGAAAAGATCTAAAATACAAGTACAGCCAAAATTCAAGAAGCTACCTTATTTTCAGTACGAGGAAAAATTTCATAAACAACAGAGTTGCTGTACATCAGTTGTACTAAATTTAACAAATTTAATTTAGGAAGGAGGCAAAACCAAATAGAACACACAAAACAGTAAAAATAAAAACAGCCCAGAAAACGAAATAACAAACCTTTGTTAGAAATGGATAGATCTGGGTGAGCTAAACAAGAAAAACTCCCACCCACAAAGAAACCCGCTTGCGTTTTTTTCAGAGGAATTTCAAGAAACCCACACTAATTTGAAATTAAAGTTTAGCAACACAAGGGCAGAAATTGAACGAGGAAAGAGGGAGATTTGAAGAAAAGGGAAGGTAGAGAGAGAAAGAAGAGTGAGAGAGAGAGAGAGAGAAAAGCAAGAGAGAGAGAGAGAGAGGAAGCACGTGATCGTCAGAGTGTTTTTTTTTACAGTGTCTAAGGAGTCTTGCTTTTGTCTCTATCTGTCAGAAAAAACTTGGGAATTCCCAAACCCCATTTTCTTACCCAATGTGTTTACTTTTTCCTTTTAGTCCTTTGTTTTTTGAAATGTTTTCTTTTCCTGCCCCTTTTCTTTTTTTTTTTTCTTATTTGGGGGCATGGGGTGGGGGTTTAATATTTGTATGAAATATTTTCTTTTTTTCTTTTTACCTATATCCCTTTTTCTTTTTTCTTTTTTTTTATGGTTCAATATTTGTATGAATATTGTGTTGTGCTGTAAAATAAATCCCATTAGTTCATATAAAATATTATTAAATTATTTTCAAGATAAACGATTAATTATATCATTTATTAAATGTAGTACAAAGTATTTATCAATTAGGGGTGATTCAAATGGTGTGACTTTAATACTATGTTAAATGACCGTTTATTCATGAAGGAACTAGACTAGAAACTATTTTACAAAAAAAATCAAACAAAGTTTAGAGGTGTGTAAAAGACTAAAGGGTTAATTACACCCACACTCCTGAGGTATGCTCAAATAACTTTAAGGTTCATGTGGTATCGATAATTACATTCACCCCCTGAAACGTAGTTATAAACTCTAATGGAATAATGCATTAGATACGTTATTACGATAGCATTCTAACAAACTATTGGTTTCAGGAAGTGGTGGAGATAACAAAGATTATGGGTGATTTAAGAAATATTAGGGGAGCCATGTCACCCTATATCCCCATAACTCTATGTTATCTCCACCACTAGCTCGTGACATTTACATTTAGTTTTGATTGTGTTTGTTGCATATTTGGTTGCTCTATTTGTTGTTATGTCCTGCTAGGTTCATACAAGACGGAATAATTTTACTTCTATGAAGTTGTCACTATCCCAACAAAGTGGATGGTATTTTTCTTGAATGGCATCTCTACATATCTCATAGTAAAGGTTCATTTGTGCTTAGAAGGTGCATTTCATGAGAGTTTGCAGCAACATCTTTAGAGAGCATGCAACAATGGCAGCAACTGATGCAGATTCCATTATCAAGATTTTGTGATACAGTCCTATATTTCTGTAGTTATATATAGTCACACATTGTCATGTATATATATGTTGGGAAACCGAATCCTAGGAGCGCGTCATTGATAAATTTGCAAAAGAGTACTCGATATTAACGCTTAAAATTTTCTTACATGTGTTCATGAATTAATTCTAGACTAATTGTGGAATCATAAAAATAAATCTAGAACTTACATCGGGATTCGAATACGATCCTAAACGACGTCTTCAATTTCAACATCGACATGAAACACGAACAACGTCCTCCAGAATCACGAACGGGGCAATCCACACCAATCCAAAATCCTGTTGTTGCCAAGGAATTTCGAGCGGGGTTGCGAAATTCATAACTTTAACTTCGTGAGTCGGATGAACAATCCGTTTCCAAACCTTAAAAAAAATCGTGACAATCCAACCGTGGATGAAGTCGTAGGGTCCAGGGGCGGACCGTGAGACATTTAGGTGGGGGGGCTGAACGTATGATAAAAATACTGAAATATAACAATATAAAAAAATAACTAACTAACTGTGGTTTAATTTTTTTTTTGACAATAAACCAAATCTTCAAATAAATACGTCCAAAATAATTACATCATTTAAGTTGTGCTTACGTTTTTTCTTTCGAATAGAATTCTTCTATTATTGGAATATGTTCTAAAAAGATCAGCAATTCCCTTTTCCATATGTAGAAGCGTGCAATCTCCAAGGAACCCATCTTCCATTTTGTTCCGAATTCTAGTTTTGGTAAGCTTCATAACAGAAAAAACTCGTTCTGTGGTAGCAGTAGACACCGGAAGAAGTAAGATCAAACGAATCAACCTATCAACTAGATAATATACTTTGGATTTTCCCGTCTTTGTTAATCCTTCGCATAGTGCTGCAAGAGTAGACAAATGACATAGGTCTTGATGCTTAGTCATGTCAAGATGATAATGCTGCAATTGAAACTTCAGGAGGAGCCTATCTTGTTCTGTGAAATCTGCAGGATAATATTTCTCGACAAGAGTGCAAATATCATCTACTTTAAAGGACTTGAATGAATCACTTGGGTCCAAAGCACAACTAAGAGTTAAAAGTTCCATTGTTTGCTCATTAAATCTGCAATTTAACTCTTTCATCTGTGTGTCTATGGTAGTCACAAATATATCAAAATGAAAATGATGCTCCATCGTGATATTAGTATCTCGTGGCTGGTGAATCGACTTCCCCCGACCTACTTTATGAGTATAATTCATATCAGGCATCTCAACTTCATTACTTTGGCAAAATAAATTAACATCATTTAAAAAACTATTCCACCCATCATCCCTCAAATTTTGAAGAAGTTGTTTTGTTGTTGAGACTAAATGCATAGCATTCAATATGTCTTGGGATCGTTGTTGCAAAGCTTGACAAAGAACATCAGTAACTCCCATTATCCTTTCCATCAAGAGTAAGATAAAAACAAACTGAAAAGATGTCATGGCAGTATAAGCAGAATCAGCGTCACCGCGTTGGGAATAATTTGCTCCATCAGATATAATGGTTTGAAGCACACTCCCAGTAGCACTAAACATTTTCTTCAAGCTACACACAGAAGAAAAGTGGGAACCCCAACGAGTATTTCCAGCTCGTTGTAAATTGCCAATTTGATTAGCTCCACTACCAGTTTCAAGTTCATTAATAGATATCAAACGAGAAATTTCAACTTGTTGTGCAGTAATTAACTCACCGGTTCTCTTACAAGAAGCGCCCACAATATTTACAATGGTGTCCAACTTTGAAAAAAATTGATGAACAAGAATTACCTCTCTTGATGCCGCCACTAATGCCAACTGAAGTCGATGAGCAAAACAATGTACGTAATATGCATACGGACAATCTTTCAAAAATAATGCTTGTAATCCGTTCCATTCGCCACGCATATTGCTTGCACCGTCATAACCCTGCCCTCGAAGATTATCAATACTTAAAGCATGATGAGAAAAAAATGTTGAAAGTTCATGTTTAAGAGTCAACGAAGTTGTGTCTTTGACGCTTACGATATCAAAGAAACGTTCTTGGAGAACACCTATTTTATCAACAAATCTTAAAACAAGAGCCATTTGTTCCTTTTTGGATTCGTCTCGTGCCTCATCAACAAGAATACAAAACTTAGAGTCACCAATATCTTCTCGAATTTTATTTCTCACCTTAGAAGCAATAATATGCAATATCTCCTTTTGAATTGTCGGAGAGATGTACTTGGCAGTGGGAGGAGCTTTATCTAAAATAGTTGCAGCTACTTTTTCATTATAATTTGCCAAAAGCTTCACCATCTCGCGAAAATTACCTGAATTTTTTGACGTTGGGCCTTCATCATGGCCTCGAAAAGAACATGATTGATATGCAAGCCAACGAACACAGTCAATTGAGGTTTTAAGCCTCAAACGATTATTCAATATTTCTACCGATGACTGTCTTTGCATGACCTTGTCTATATGCGCAGATTGATTCATTAGATCCTCGCATGATTTTAAAGAAACACAATGCTGGGAATTATGGCCTCCAATATGGCGTAAAAAAACACAATTTTTTCCTTCATTTACTTTCTTCCAATTTCGAAATCCTTCCACCATAAATGTATTCGCGCCAAAACGTACATTTGTCTCACTAGCAAAAATAAAGCATGGCAAACAATAAGCAGCATCTTTAGTCGGAGAATACTCTAACCAAGCCGGAAATTTGGAAAACCATGCATACTGAAATCGTCGACGATTGCCTTCATTACCTGAGTAAGGATATTCAGGTAAATAAAATTGATATGGCCCTAACTTGATATAAGTACGACGAATTTCGTCCTGTTTTTCGACAGGATACATCCAAATTTGAGGTCTTTTTCCCGGATCACGTTCCAAAGAATTGATATCAAATTCTTCATTAAGCATAACCCCAACTGTTGTAATAGCTGTTGTAATAGCCGGTTCAGGACGTTCTTGTTCATGATCGAGAGAAGAACTATCAACATTAGATGTTGATGATTCTTTTTTATTACTTTGGAAAAAGGCGTGAATCGTATTATTTTTCAATCGTTTGGGTTGATTCGAAGACATTAGTACAATCGACCTACAATAAATTTCAAAGAATTCAATATAGTAAAAAATAAAAGCCCTTTAAATAAATTTTATAAATAAAATCATCTATGCTTCAATAAAATTCTTACATATAATTAAAGAATAAGAAATAATAAAATAAAAAAGATAAAAAGAGATGAAGAAGTTTGATAATTACCGTGAGATTTTTCTTCAATGGAACGAGGTGAAGAATGTGTGAAGAAGATACGGAGATGAGAGAATTAAAAGGGAAGAAACCTATTGTTAAACCAATTCCTATTTTAATAAAATTTTATTTGTTTTAAAACTCTTTCTCGAATTGAAATACAATTAAGATATTATTATATATTATTTACTAATTAATAAAATTTTCCAATTTTACTTTTTCTCGGCAGTGGCCTGATAACTTTATTCCTTTATCTTCCTTCCTTTTGTATTAATATATAATTTATATTAAATACTTATAGTGTAATTATATATATGTATATATAAGTAATATTTTTTTTCCAAATTCTTGGGGGGGCAACAGCCCCCCCTTCCCATACTGAGAATCCGCCCCTGGTAGGGTCCAAAACGCCCGGGGTTTCTACAGTAAATCCGAGAATAAACTTTTTGAATAATCCTTCTACAAGGGTGGTCTTGTACTTAAAGAATTATAAATCTATAGTTGAGAGACTAAGAGAGAAAGGAAGAAGAGAAAAATCACTTCCACCTTGGACGTGTAAAACGTGAATAGGGTTAGGAGACCTCTTTTTTCTCTCTAACCAAATCTTGTATATATAGATATCTAGAAAGAGTTTTGTGAAAGAAAATGATTAAGGAAACAGATGCTTTCTTTCACAAGTAATACACTGGCAGATTTTTCCTTCTTAAATTCAAGGGAAAAAATATTCTTATCTCTTTCTCCTATATTCCATTGGTTGATTTTTTTTTAATTAATTAGAAAATTCATCATACTACATTAGGGACTAAAGGAAAAAATATAATACGGGCAACTTATAATTAGCTAAATTCAAACTCTAAACATAATTCATTTTTTCACTACTAAATAATCATAGAACTCATGTTTAGATTCTGAAATATAACATGCGTGCTCAGGTCAACCATTACTTCGATTCTCCGCACATTAAGATATACTTAAATTAAATAATTTTTTTTTGTCACGAGTCTTATCCGCTTAACTTATTTGAGTATGTCGGATACAAAATCCACCTTGTCATGACTCTGAAACAATACTTATAAGCTAGTCAAGGGTTAATAATCAATTCCATAATTATTTAATTTGTCCGGTGCAACACATGTTGGATGTGCTAGCACAATAAGTAAAAACAATGACTACGAAAGTTATTTTCTGTTTACTGTGATCAAGACCAATCACTTATTATTTTAAGTTGAAAATGTAAAAACAACAATATAAAGAAAGAACATGACTATGTTGACTACAATCAAATATAGTTATATTCAACGTGGTAAACTTATCGGAAATAAAAATAAAATAAAAAAAAATTGAAAATGCTAAATGTAGTCCGAAAAATGATAAATGTTGATAATAAAATTGTTGATGTAGGCGAAATTTATAAATTCAGATCACATAATTACTGATGCAGTAGGCATATTAATGTAATTGAGGGGCTATTTTGGAATAAAAAATTATAGGGGTATCAGAAAGGGAGAATTTTATGGGTGGATCTAGTGATATTTATCAAGGTTGTAAAAAGCGGTAATCGGGTCGGAGGCGGTCAGGGAGCGACTCACGATTAATCGATGCGACGGTGATTAATCGGTGATAAATCAGAAATAAATCGGTTTTTAAAATTTAATATAATATATTTCTAGATACCTCAAAACATATATAAAAATATATTTAAACATAGTTATATCTCTATCATGTATATATCCTAATAACATAATAAAAATTTAATAATAATAAGATCATATTACATAAATATCCTTATAAAATATAAATATAAAAGCATTTTTTTTGAATTTCAATTTATTCTTATCATTAGTTCTTAACAACAATAGTTAACATAAACAAAATAAAGCATAAACTTATTTTTTTAAAATTAAAATCCCAAGTTTTATTTTGAATTATTAAAAAAAAAAAAAAAACTGATTTTTGCCACCGAAGTTTGACCCGCCTTAAAGGTTTGACCGCCTCAAACCGCCTAAAACCGCCTCACAGACAAAAAACCGATTTTTCAAACCTTTACACTAAAATCGTAAAGGTTTTGGACCGCCTCCGCCTCAGAGACCGATTAATCGGCCGCCTCGACCGATTTTTAGAACACTGATATTTATTAAGGTTTCAAGGTATCTATAGCTAATGGCCCATTATAAATTGGATATGATGCATAGTTGTAGGAATCCCAAATAAATAAAGCATAATGCATAATGAGACTTCAATTAAACAAAAACCCCTGAGTTTAAAATGTTGAAAATTATATCAAGTTTTTAAGAAAATAACAAATTGTTGCTCAAATGAGTTTCCCGCCTTGCATCGATAATAGAATTGATGTGATTCCTACTAAATATCGGTTTGTTACCGTATTAACGGGATGGCCAGTGTGAGGGAAGCTCTAAGATTGAATCGGCATTTTGATGCGAGTGTCTTGCAAGACCACTCTAATATGTGGTTGCATATGGCCCGCTCATTTGGTGCTCATATTGATTGGTTGAACATGACAATGGGCAACGGGAGATATTACCAAAAGTGAAACGTATAACTTAAGGGTAAGATAAATATATGATTGAACTTATTCTACCTTCTAGATTGCAGCAGTGATCGATTCTCTTCGGGGCGGTGGCAAGGCTTAATGTTGGGATCAATCTCGAAATGCAGCGGAATTTTAATTTTTTTTAAAATAATTTTGTATAGAGAAAATCTATCAAAATAAGTTCGAGAATTAGTTCTAATAGCATGCTTGAAATTTTGAAAGAAATGTTATTTACGTATTTTTTGTTTTTGTTTGTTGGTTAGGATTTGATTCGAAATCCTAACTGGTCAATTACACAACCACATATTCAAAATACCTTCTGCATGGTCTTTTAGATGAAACAGTTTACATGAAACAACCACCGGATTTTGAACGCCCGTAATATCAATAGTATATTTGCAAATTAAATGGGGCGTTGTATGGCCTCAAACAAGCCCATCGGGCTTGGTACTCTCGGCTCAATTTTCGCCTCCTCGAACTTGGATTTGTGATGTCCAAATCAAACAATTCTCTTTTCATTTATCCGCGCCATTCCGTGATACAATATGTTCTTTTGTTTGTTGACATCAGTCTGCTAACCGGTTCATGTTCAAAGGCAATTTCAACTTTGATTGAAACTCTTGGTCAAGATTTACCTCTAAAAAAATTGGGAGGGTCGCACTATTTCTTAGGATTGGAGTGTTCTCGATTTGGTTTGGGTCTTTATTTAACACAACGCACGTTTTGGATCTTCTACAACGAGCATGGATGTCTAAGTGTAAGCCCATTAACACTCTTATGTCATCTTCTACTCGGTTGCCGGCTTTTGATTCTAATTCTTTTAAGGATCCGAATCTTTATGGAAGCATCATTGGAACTTGGAAGCGTACAATATACCTTGTTTACTAGACCATACATTGCCTTCTCAGTGAATCGGGTGTGCCAGTATATTGAGATATCTCAAGCACAATATTGACTATGGTTTATGAAAGAATTTATGGTCCTGAATTTGTTTAATACAGAGGTGTTATATTAAGTGTTATGACACTTGTATAAACATGCAGCGGAAATATAAAAACAATACTCAGATTAAAAATGTTCACAAGTAAAAACTTGTGAACTTGCTCTTTAAATGACGTAAAAACTTATATTAAAAACAGTATTACAAGAATACAAAGAGAAGAAGTACAAAAACTTCTTCCTTATGAATGAATCACTAGCTTGATCATTCTTACAACCAAATCTAGAAACAAAAAGATAAATACTAAAAATTCTAGATTTCAAAGAATGTACTCGTGAGAAGTACGTAAAGAACTTCTTTCTTATGAATGAATCACTGTCTTGATCATTCTTACAACCAAGTCTAGAAACATAAAAACTATATACTAAACAATCTAGACTACAAAGAATGTACTCATGAGGAGTACGTAAAGAATGTACTCATGAGGAGTACGTAAAACAGATTCTAAAAACACACTATAAATCTTATGTATTCTTTTCAGCTCTCGGTTTTTATTTCTTAGAATCCTTAACTTTCCTTGAGTCTTGAAGTCGGTAAGTATAGACATTCCAAGCTTCTACTCCTCAGCCCATGATCTGCAAGAAAACCAACTACAAGAGCACTCAAGAACATGGGTTAGTGGGTTAGTTTAGTAGTTAAAATAATATCCACAATTTAACCCACTAAGCACTACTTAGCCCACTAAGCCATATACTTAACCCATTAAGCACTACTTAGCCTATAACTAAAATTTAGTTTAAAAATAAGAAAGTTAAAAAACAAATTGTGGAATTCCACATTCCACGTGTTTCAAACTCCCCATTTTTTAACTTTCTGATTAAAACTAAATTTTAGCTTAACTCCCCCTGAGTCATTGCTTGAACTCCCCCTGAATATGATAACCAATATAGCAAATAACAAAATAGTGCAATCCTAGCATAAAAGTTCAGAGGAAAAATAACAAACTAAACAAAAACAAACATTGTTCATAAAAATAACTTTAAAGCAGAATATCCAAAGTCTCTTCAGTATCAGCTGCTGTTCGTCCATCACTAGCACTGGACCCACTGCTTTCCTCTGCTCCTTCAGCTTCTTCATTAACTCCCTGCTCTCTGCCTCTGGCATCCAAAGGATGAGAAGTCCCTGCTTCAACTTCATGACTAGCTTGTTCTCCCCATTTTTGATCAGAAAGAGCTTTCTGGAGCATCTCCACCATGGACTGATGATAGGTGATCTGAGCTAGGGAGTGAGTAAGCTTTCTTAACAAAAGATCTCGAGGAACAGAAACAAGGATGTCAGGGGTGTTGTCAACATGAGGAGCAACACCTTCAGTACCAAGATTATTTTGACCTGATTCAGTTGGGAGAAAATTATCTCCATTCCAGGGAAGATCTTGGACATGAGGAGCTTTGATAAAATTTTGAGAAACAGTTATCATGCCAAGTGGAGCGTGAAGATATTCTGATTCATCTTGGCCCAAATTTTGAGAAAGCAGAATGGAGTAGATGAGAGAAGGATAGGGAAGATGAGTGGATGAAGAAATTTTCTGGGCAAGATGACCTATGTTGTTGAAGAAAAGTTTGCCAAAATCAACAGGTAACCCCATCCCCAATTTGTACATGAGTACTGCATGAGGTTTAGTAATCACAGAGACATTTTTGGATGGAATCCAATTCATCACTGTGAGTCTGAACAAGACAGAGTAAAATGCAGTAAGTTGAGAAACTTTGAATTTTTTGGGGTGAGCAGGCCAAGATTTTAGACGATTTCCAGAAAGAGTCTTACAAACCTCAGTAAAATCACCATAATTATCCTCATCAATCACAGTAGGAGTTTGTAAGTGAGAGTTGATAATTTTGGGAGAAAAAGAGAAAATAGATTTTCGCACAAAAACTTTTCCAAAGTTTGGAGAATTTTTCTTCAAAAAGGAGGTTTGTAGATTGGCATAAAATTCCTTCACAACAGAGGGATCATAAGGACAAGCAATCTCAACTAGATTAAGAATTTTTCTTTGATCAAGAAAAGCAGTGATCCTATGCCTATCAAAATCATCATTGGAAATTTTCTTTTCCTCAATGAATTGGCAATTCATGATTTGAGGACCCATGTTTGAATCAGATTCAAAATAGAAAGTAGGACTGAAAGCATTGTTTACCTCAAAAGGAGTTGACAGATCCTTCCCATCCAAGTCTAGCTCTTCATCTTCTGAGGGTTCCTCTTCTTCTGAGTCTTCAAGATCATCTGGGATGTATGCTGGCTCAGGTGATGTAACAGGTGGAACAACATCTTCTTCCATCTGGGATGAATCCTCAGAAGAGTCACTGTCTGACTCTGAGGATGGCAAATTCTTACGGAAAGAGGCAAGGGGCACTTCCCAGATGTCATCACTTTTCTCTTCCTCTTCAACCTGAGAAGGTGATGCATCCACTTGAACAGCTGCCTCTGCCAGAGTTTCCAGAGGATCTTCATGTGGAGCTGAGGGTGTTTCTTCGGTGGTGGTAAAGTCCTGGGCATCAACAGTGGGAATATCTACATGCTCAGCAGAAGACATCCCAGAAAAGTCTGGCATTTCCTCATCTACATTGGGAGCAGTATCCTCAGCAGCACTCTGAGGGGCATTGCCTGAGACAGTAGGTGCAGCAGCATTTTCAGGAACATGTGCAGCAACATCTTCGGAAAAAGGATGTTGAGAAGAGGCTGCTGCCATGTTGGGCTGAAGTGTCTCCCCCTGATTTGATGCTGGTGGAGTCGAGTCTTTGGAAGATGACTCAGTGGAGCTTGAGGAGAGAGCTTGGGCTTCTGGTTCTGCAAAAGTATGATCTCCTTCTTCATCATCTGTTTCTTCATCAACCAAATGGAGGCCTCTTGGGGGGTTTTGTCTAACTGGAGTACGACCGCCTCTGCCGCCTCTTCTTCCAACTCTGCCGCCTCTGCTGGGAGAATTTCCTCCCCTCCGGCGTTGTGACCCAGTAGCATTCAGATCTGGGAAGGGATTCATGCGCTTGGACCGGCGAGTAGGAAACCTTTCTGCAGTGGAAGAGGGACCTTGATTCTGGAAATTGTATGGGTCAATCGGATTCAGCTCGTCGTCGGGCTCAATAAAGCTGATCGGCATAGCTTCAAGGTTGACAGGATGAACGATGATGGCTAGATTGGGGTCTGCTGGTTCAGGTGCTGCAGCATCGTTGTGCACATCACCAACAACTGGAAGAGGATTTATAGGAGGAGATGCCAAGGTACAGTAGAGAAAAGGAAAAATTGCTTCTTGTGCTTTTGATTTTTGAGGGTGAATTTTCGAAATAGAAGCAAGATATTTATAAGCCCAAATTCTTGAAAAAAAAATTGAAGTGAAGAAGGTGAAGAAGTGGCGTGCTTTTTTCTTGGAGAAAGTGTGATTAAGGAGAATAAAAGTTTATGTGGCAGTTTAAAACAAAACGTGACACATGGCACAATAAGGAGTGGACTTAGTGGAAGATAAAAGACTAACCCATGTACCCCATGACCCATATAAATAGTGATAATTCCATAATAATAATAATAATAATAATAATAATAATAATAATAATAATAATAATAATAATAATAATAGTAAAAATAATAACACTCACGAAAATTTACACATAAAAAAACACATCTTTTAATGATTAATAGTGAGAAAAAAAATTGGCTAACAGGCATATATATATATATATATATATATATATATATATATATATATATATATTTAAACTCTTATTTTCAAGTCAAACAATTCACATGGAACATGATCAAGTGTTCAGTTTGAAAGTTCCTCAGTTTTCTCAACTATATCACGAATAAAATAATGTTTAATATCTATGTGTTTAGTTCGTGAGTGTTGAACAGGATTTTTTGAAATATCAATAGCACTTGAATTATCACAATATATGGTCAGGGTGTCACTGGTTAACCCATAATCCCCCAACATTTGTTTCATCCAAATTAGTTTACCACAACATCCTCCAGGAGCTACATATTATGATTCAGTTGTTGAAAGTGATACACAATTTTGTTTTCTACTAAACCATGAAACCAGATTATTCCCCAAAAAGAAACATGCACCTGATGTGCTTTTTCTGTCACTAATATCCCCAGCCCAATCAGAATCACTAAAACTTATCAAATTAGTATTAGTGTATTTGAAAAACTGAATACCTAAGTCTACTGTACCTGCAACATACCTAATAATCCTCTTCACAACTTTTAGATGAGTGACTTTGGGATTAGCTTGGTACCTGGCACACACACAAACACTAAACATAATGTCAGGTCTGCTTGCAGTTAGATACAGAAGGCTTCCAATCATGCTTCTGTATAGGGTGTTGTCAACATCCTCAACAACATCGTCCTTGGACAGTTTTTGACTTGATCGATTCCATTGGAGTTTTCATGTGTTTGGTTGACTCCAACTCAAACCTCTTGACCATATTGAGAGCATACTTCTTTTGATTTACAAAAATTCCTTCACCTGTCTGTTTGATTTGGATTCCTAGGAAGTAATTCCATTCTCCTACCATGCTCATTTCAAAAGTGTGAGACATAGAATCTACAAAAGACTGTAAAAGGTTAGCACAAGTAGAACCAAAAACAATATCATCAACATATATCTGTACAACAATGATATGGTTATTTGTTCTTCTAACAAATAGAGTTCTGTCTGCCTCTCCTCTGGTAAACTGTATTTCAAGTAAGAAGTCAGTGAGTCTTTGATACCAAGCTCTATGAGCTTGTTTAAGACCATACAAAGCCTTCTTAAGCTTGAACACGTGATTAGGCTTGGCAGAATCTTCAAAACCCTTGGGCTGCTCTACATATGCTTCTTCATTTAAAACACCATTTAGAAATGCACTTTTGTTATCCATTTGATACAGTTTGATTTTAAGAAAATAGGCTATAGCAAGAAGTAACCTAATAGATTCAATTCTAGCTACTGGAGCAAAGGTCTCATCAAAATCTATACCTTCTATCACAGTGTAACCTTGTGCTACTAACCTAGCCTTATTTCTAACAACTGTACCTTTTTCATCAGTTTTGTTCTTGAAGATCCACTTAGTTCCTATCACATTAACATGACTTGGTCTAGGAACTGAGTACCAAACATCATTCCTGATGAACTGATTCAGTTCTTCATGCATTCCATTGATCCAAAACTCATCCTTCAGTGCTTCTGCAATATTCTTTGGTTCAACTGAAGATACAAAATAAGTAGTTCCAGTTAGTGCACATTCAGAAGATAAATTTGCAACTCTTACCATATCTCTGTAATTCACCCTCTATTTTCTTCTGGTCCTTATCCCATCAAAGATATCTCCCATAACTTGAGTAGATGGGTGATTTTTCTGGATTCTACTGGATGGTTCCTTTCTGCAAACATCATGAGTTGGTTGTGTTTCAACTTTTGTGTTCTCCGTAGGAAGTATTGAGTCAGATGTGGTAACACTTGCTCAACACCCTCTTCTCTTGACACTGGACTGTTTATATCTGGAGCACCTGTGGCAATAGTGTCTCCACCGGTTGTTTCTCCTTCAGCAATCAGGTCATCAACTTCATCTTCAGTTTTTTTAATGCGGAGATCAACAAAGTCATCAAATACCACATTTACAGATTCAATAATGGTTCGAGTTCTTAAGTTATATACTATATATGCATGACTGTTATTAGAGACTGATCCGTGTTTTGTGTTTTGGATTAGGGATTTATCTGTAGTTTCCCCTTGATTTTAAATGAATATTGTTTCTATGAATGTTGACTAATATATTTTATAAATTTTTAGCAATAAATATTTCTAAAGTTTTCATTTCAGTGAATAAATCCCAAAAAAATGATACATGTTTGATTTTAAAAGAATCACATTTTACATAAATAATATATTTCCTAAATGCTTATAGCAAAATTTCAAGTAATAAATATGATTTTTTTTTTTTATTTATTAAATACATCTAAAATAAAATTTGGCAAAATTTTGTAATGTAGAAATATACTAGTATATTTTAATGTATGCATAAATATACTATTATATTTTAATATAATATTCGAGTACATATATATTTGAGCACGACATATTTCATAAACCAATATACACAAACTATCAATTTAATTATAATTACCAAGCAATACTAAACACAAAATAAATTAAAATGTCTTAATACTGTTAAGCTCCCAACATTAAAAAAAAAATTCAATCAAACAAAAAAAAAAACCTATTTAGGGTCTTCTTATGGACTTGCACCATGCACTTCAGTGACGTTTTTGTTGGAATACACAAAAATTGATTAGTTTTCTTCACAAAATGGTTTTCAACACCTTTTGTTTTTCATCCTTGTACTTCTGTGATTCTTCCTCGAATAAATCCCAAAGAAATCTTTATCTTTTTGGCCAATGTATCCAACAACATCTGCAAATTGCTTGGATATATGCTACACGAAAATAGATCAATGAACAATATATTATTAATTACATATTAGTTATAGAAAATATAATAGAAAAAAAAATGAATATAACCTTTGATTTCTGAAATTTCAAGATGTAGTCACATTTTCTACAAATCCATAGACCTTTTCTGTATCCGATATTAGTCGCTTATAATACATGACTTAGCAGTGTCCATATCTATAAATCATTAACAAACAAAAAACTATTGTTAGATATCATGTATACATATGTAAAAGACGGAACAAAAAAAATAATGTAAACTTAATTATGATCAAGTAGTTATCATGTGCATAGAAACAAATGAATCATAATGATTTATTTTGTCGGAAAAAAAATATTCGAAAAAAATGTACACAAAATATGAATTTCAATATAATTATCAAAAAGAAAAAGTAAAAAACTAAAAAAAAGAAACATAGAAAAAAATCCTCTCTCTCTCTCTCTCTGGTTTTAACTTTGAAAATAAGAATGATGGTGATGAATTAGGTAGTATGAGATTTTATAGTTGTGTTATAGATGTGTTTATGCGACAAAAAATTAAGCAATGTGTAAATACAGAAATAATTAATTAACAGTAAAACAAAGATTTTGAAGATTGGCTTTTTGAATTTGAATTTTGAAATAAATTAAATACATGTTTAAATAAGGAAAACCCAAAATCAATATAATTAATGGTATGCGTCAATCTTGCTAAATCATAATCATATATATATATATATATATATATATATATATATATATATATATATATATACATGTAATTTATCCTCATATGTTTATACATAGGACATATATATCTAATTCATATATTCAAAATCCATAGGAATATATGTAATATCCTTGAATGAAGTGCAATTTCAAAATTTTCACAAAATAACATCATTGATTTAAATTAACCGGAATATATATAATTATAGTTCATGTTATTTAGGAAAAAATAATATCTTTTTCCATAATTAGAGAAATAATATATATTGTAATTTATATTAATTGGTAAAATATTATGGAATATGGAAATGATCTCCATCAAATTAATTCACAAAATATGAATATCTTATACTAAGTTAGTAAGTTATTAATTAATGTGTGTTATTGTTGGTAAGTGTATTGAATAATTAATTTATGGGATAATTAGCAAGAACCCCCTCATCTAGGTAAATGAGTTAAGAAAACACCCTCTTCCAAAAATAATTAGAGAAAACCTCCTTACCTAACATTCCACCCAAGTGATATTTTCATAATTCCAAAACTACCCTTAATTATCTACTATACTCTTTCAAACCCTAATCTTATTTTCTCTTTTCTTCCGTCTCTTCTTTCCCCGTCCATTCTCTGTTTTTTTTCTCCATTTTATACTTTTCTCTCTCAATTCTTAGATTACTCTCTCTTGATCGGAAGATGAAGAACCAACCGGAACGGAACAACGATGATAATTCCGTTGAAGCCATTGTCGTCGGTGCCGTCTCCTTCGCCGTCGCTGTCGAAGTCGGGGTCGGGGTCGTCGTCGGCAGATCTTAACAAAAGCCATAAATTGTCGATTTGTCATCGAAATCGGATTTTTGATGGGTGGTGGTTCTGATTTGGTTGGTGGTGCGAGTTGTGATTTTATTTATTTATTTGTAATTAAAAAATCATCATAATATCAAAGTAAGGTGATGATGGTGTGTTGTGACGGCAGTGTGGTGACGACGGGGAGGCAGATTTAGGGTTTTTTGGTGGATTGAACGGATGAAGGCGCGTGTAGAGAATTTTGCGCAGGCTGTTACGTTAATCGACTATGTACATGTTCATAGTCGATTAAGCTAATCGACTATGCTCTGGTAGTCGATTAAGGTTCATCGACTCCAAATTTTTTTTAATTTTTTTTGGATTTTTTGTTTATTGCTTTCAATTGTATAAATCATTTATAATATTTGTATATTTTTTTGTTTTTGTAATATATAGTTGATTTTGTATTTTCTTCGCAGTTGTGATTTGTTATTTTTAGTAGCAGATTCTTAATCGACTATGCTTCACATCATAGTCGATTACTATACCTGATATAAAAAAAAAAAAAAAAAAACAAACAAATTAAATAATTAATAATTTCCTTAATCGACTATGAAGCATAGTCGATTAAGGCTAATCGACTATGCTTCATAGTCGATTAAGGAAACTGATACAGAAAAGACGGAAGAAAAAAAAAACGGAAAAAAAAAAAAAATCGCTGAGCGTGACCCAGTGATGGTGTGGCGGGCGGGGGCAAAGCTGGAAAGCATAATGGCTGAAAATGGGTGTGGACTTTTCTCAAATGGACTAAAATATTTTGGGCCCCCCTCCATTAAAAAAAGTAGTGAGGAGGTTTTCTCAAAGTGCCCCTTAATTTATATGAGTCTATTAATAAGGTGATAAAAATGGAACAAAAAATGCCATATTGGATATGAGGTGGAAGCCACATAGATATGCCACATGTCGGTTTTTTAAGTTATGAGAGTTTCGATTTATATATTATATATATTTTTGTATTTATTTTCGTATTTGTTATGGTTGAAAACATCAAACACAAACGATTTCATTTTCGGCCCTTGAATACACGAGTTTAAGGCCTGAAAATGTATGTATACGACATTGTTCGATTTCTGCAATTTATTATTCTAAGTGTGAATTAGTTTGCTTGATAGGTACCAATAAAATGTTGCTCGTGTTTAAATATTACTCAACCCTCCTAATGCATAGTGATAATTGATTTAATCCTACGATTGAGAGTGACTCAATAAATATTTTAAATACATGCTAGAAGGCCAATGGTCGTACAATAGAGGGGTTTCCAAGGAGATTTTAGAAATATCTATTTGACTCCTAATGCATGCTGATAATTGATATAAGCCTACAATTGAGAGTGACTTATTAAATATTTTAAATACATTTTGAAAGGCCAATGACACTACAAAATACAATAAAAAGGAGATCGCTTAGAAATATCTATATGAGAGGTGTTAGGTACATAAGTGTTTTCTCTAATTTTATAATTATATACTTGTTCTTTCTTCTTTCAAGTACAATATACTAATACATGTAACTACTTTGAATGATTCATATGAATTAAACGAATTCAGTGTTTGATAGGTTCCTATAGTTCTACTTTCTTTGTCTTACTCAAAAAATAAATTTGTTTATTATGAAAATTAGGTGTAAATTTGTGAAGAATTTAAAGAGATCATTCCAATGATTTCAAACTATAATCATACTGTGACGCCCACCTTCTTCTACGTGAAGCGTTTGTCAAATTACTCTATGAAACTACCTGATCTATTTTTATTAATAATACTAATTCGATCTATAACTCAGAAAGATACGTACGATTTATTTATTAACTACCTCACGTCTAGCAAGCTAAAGTACAAATGTTCCGAACAGTTGTTTGTATCTTAAGATATTACAATACTAATAATATGAATAAGTGCAAACGCTGATGTTTATAATACAAACAACGATTATTGGCAACTTAATTCAAACCACTATTTTACAAATATAAACAAGGTAGCTACTCGGACGGGAAATCCTCTGATTCATTCAAGCTTGCACCTGTGTCTGAGAATATGACAGAATAAAGTAGATGGATAAGTCATAGAAGACTTAGTGAGGTGAAATATAAGAATAATGAGTTATAACATGACCTGAGAGAAAGTTCGATGATCGAACCATTAGGTGATATCGGAAAATAGAAGCGTTTAAGATTATATTTCGATTGGAAATTGAAGAATAACAGTAAGAATGATCAATCGATTTTCCGATCAATAGAGATAAGGATAAACCAACCTTGTAAACCGTAGTCGTTTACTACCTTATGTAATGTGGCATGCACGGGCGCATGCCGATTTAGCCTGAAACCCAACTAATCTCTAGTTGTGTACGGGTCTAAACCTATGTGGGTACTGTTGGAGAGACTACCCACCGTCGGCCCGATACCGCCCAACGGTCACCTCCAAACAGCCCCAGGCCCATCAATATCCTTTTTCCTTGAGGCGTCCTTGTCGAGCTCGAGCTCGAGCGCGTCGAGTTCTTCTTTTTTTGCTCGAGCTCGAGCTCGTGTTAATTTTTTCGAGCTCGAGCTCGAGCCCAATTTTTTTTTTTTTTTTTTTTTTTAATTTTTTTTAGTTATTATTTTATTATTAAAAAATATTTAAAAAAAATACAAAATAAAAACTAATTGTGATTATATATTTTTTTAATATTTGTATTTATTTCTATAATATTTTATATTATTATACATTATTTAAATAAAAATAACATATAAAAAATAAAAAAATAATAATAAATCCGGCTAGCGAGCTGATGAACAACTAAAATTCGGCTCGAGCTCGGCTCGTCAGAAAGCTCGAGCTCGAGCTCGGCTCGTCAGAAAGCTCGAGCTCACGAGCTCGAGCTCGAGCTCACGAGCTCGAGCTCGAGCTCGAAAACCTCGAGTCCGAGTTCGATCTTTTTACGAGCCGGCTCGTCGAGCTCACGAGTCGGCTCGGCTCATTTACCATCCCTACTTAAAAGTATGGAGGTGCTTAGACACCCATTAAATCAAAGAAGTGTTTGCTTAATATGTAAGGGTGCGGTACCTTTTCATGAATTATTTTCTAAAGACTTATTATTTTTTGCCACAACTATTGGGAATCAATAAATAGATCCTTCAGTCCATCGTATCACATGATATTCACTCCATTCCATATTTGTTCGTTGGAGTTCTTTTTTCTCTAGCCTGAAAATATTCTTTGTGAATATTTTATTCCGTCTTTTTATTGAGGGTTCACAAATACATTTGAGGGTTCGTAGATTTCGAGATTTGTAGTGCTACAATATCGAAATAAGATCGTTATATATTAGGAAACAATTACTACAAAACCTTAAGCACTAATGCGAGGTAATAATGTCTTAAGGACAAAGAATCAAGTTCTTGCCTCGATCATCTTGCTAAATTCACCGCCCATTATCTACTTTACCTTAAATTAAATGCAAGCCTATGCATTTTCGAATCATATACTGTCCAATTATATGTTGTGGGATGGTATAAACAAGTTAAACCTAAATATGGTAAACATGCTAATATTATTTGGCGCAAATAAGTAAGGAAAAAATATTCTATAAGGGGTTTTTGTGCATTAGTCCCTCACCAATTATTTTTATTATCTTAGATTCAGTGGTTATATCTCTTTCACCAATAAGCCCATCTCTTCAATATATATTACAAATTAAGGAAACATTAATGTATATGACAAAATTACACCCAACCCTTTACACCCAATTCCTAACCGAACCCCTATTTAATCACTTTTGACCACAAAAATTCGATTTTGAACTTTTTTTCATAAATTATTTTTTGGCACCGTCTGGCGTTGACTTTCTGATATTTTTTTATGGTCTGTTTTTTCCGCCACCGGTTTCCGGCGTTAATTTTTTTTACTAAACGTTGACCGTAATTGTGATGTCTTTAACAGTAATTATATTGTCACTGATAGTAAATTAACGTAATTATACTGTCTTTGACAGTACATTAACGTAATTGTGCTTTCGTTGGCAGTAGATTTATGTAATTGTACTGTCGTTGATAGTACAATTAGAGTCAACGACAATATTATTATATGTTTGGTTATTTTTTTTCATTTTGTTTGATTTGTTGACAGGTCAACGTAATTATATTACTGTCTTTGACAGTAAAATAACTGTAAATGCAATTATATTACTGTCAACCACATCAATATTATTATTTTTTTTAGGTTTTTTGTTTTGTTTGAGTTACTGACGGAGTAACGTAATAATATTACTGTCTATTATTGTAATATTACTGTAAACACAATAATATTGTTGTGGTTGACGGTAATATTACTGTTGTTACACTAATATTACTAATATTACCGTCAACCACAGTAATATTAATTCTTTTGGCTTTTTATTATGTTTACCTTTGTTGAACGATCAACATATTAATATTACTCGATTACACAATAATAATGACTTTTGTTGTGTTAATATTACTGTGTTAGAGATTAATATATCAATATTATTATGTTAAACTGTAGTACAGTTAATTTTACTGTGTCAACCACAACAATATTACTGCTTAAACGGAAGGCAAAAAATATGTTAAAGAACAAAAAATTCAAAAAAAAAATCGAAAAAATCAATGCTGGAAACCGGCAGAAAACTCAAGAAAAACAAGAAGTCAACACCGGAGACCGGCAGTCAACGGCGGCGACGGACGAAATCGTCCATAAAATTGTGTGTTGGGTCAAAATTGAATAATTTGTGTAATTTGGGTCAAATTGAGGTTAGATTAAATTGAAGGATGAAATTAGAGCATATTAAAATGTGAGGGGCTATTTTAATCTTTTACACACCTCTGAACTATGTGTGTATTTTTTTATAAATATTTTTTATCTGAATCTCTTTACGAATAAGTACCCATTTAACATATTTGTAAAGTATCATTTCTATAAAAAAATTAAAAGCAATTAAAATTTGCTATTATGGCCAAATTAGGATTCTAAAATTGAAATCCAACTTGAACTCCTTGAATTCAGTTTTTTTTTTTTTTTTTTTTTTTTTTTTTTTTTTAGAAAGAATTAGAGCTTTTCATTCAAGACATATCAGAAGATACAATATCCAAAACCATATCAGGTAATTCACGAACAAAGTTTGATTTTTTCTTCGACAAAGCCGCAATTGCATGGGCTGCTTTATTACCATTTCGCCGAACGTGTTGAGCTCTAAACTTCAGTAAACTTGCTCCCAACCTCTGTATATCTGCTATAATGTTACCATATTCTGCTCGAGAACTCGAGGCATCTTTAATTGCTGATATTACGACTAAGGAATCGCCTTCTAATATTATATTTTCCCAATTGTGGATTTTAGCCATCTCCATTGCCATTAATCCTGCTTTAGCCTCCGCCGATGTCGGATCCAAATATTGTTTTATCCTTCTAGAGAGCCATCCTAGACATGCGCCCGTACTCGATCTTGCAATCACACCTAGGCTGCATACGCCGTCAACATTATTCACTGCCGCGTCAAAATTTAGTTTAACTTCATCGTGATTAGGGGGTAGCCATCGCCCATCTTCGTTAGTCCTCTGAATTCTTGGGCGCAAAACCTCTATTGTGGCTTCATGTATATCGCTCCACAACTTCTTCGATAAATTTGCAATATCCATGGCATTTGGAACATCCCCTTCGAAAATTTTCTTGTTTCGAGCATTCCATATTTGCCAACAAAGCAGAACACATTTTTCGACAATAATAGTCTCGGAGTTGGTTCTTATTTCTCCCATCCATTCGTTCATGTCTGTTGTCGTCGTTAAATAACTTGACCGCGGAACATCACTCATAGCCCATATTTGTCGAGCTAACGAGCAATAGAACAAACAATGCATAACGTCTTCCCCTCGACTTTCACAAAAAGCGCAGCTATCTTCTTCCGACACTCTCCTTTTCAAAAGATTATTTCGAGTAGGTAGCAAATTTTTGCATGCCCTCCAAAGAAAAATCTTGACCTTGTTCGGGATATTTAGATCCCATAACCATTTCCACACCCCCCTTTCACGAGCGGACGAACTATTACCTGGCCTTCCATCCACTTCATAGTTAATTTTAATCGCAAGGTAGTAAGCACTACGAACTGAAAATAACCCACTTCGGTTATAATGCCAAATACACCGATCCTCATTAAATATGCTTCCAAGAGGTATAGACAGTATACTCTTGCTATCTTCTTCGTAGAAACTATCTTTAATTAAATCAAACTTCCATTGGCCACTAACTCCATCAATTAGTTCACTCACCGTCGTTGTGGACGGCCAGTCACCTCTCGGAGTAAATATTTGAAAGGTACTTTCTCTAGGCAGCCATTTGTCACCCCAAATTTTAATAGAACGACCATCTCCAATTCGCCACCGCAGCCCAGCCTCCAAAAGATTTTTCGCGCCCCAAATACTTCTCCATGTATATGATGGGTTCGGTCCCAATGCAAGGCTGCTCCAAGAACATTCGAATTTGGAAAATATCTTGCTTTGAAAATTTTGCCCAAAAGACTTTCGGAATAATGAAAGTTCTCTGGACTCCCTGAACTTGCAGCTGCCCGAAGTTTTAGCCGACTGCTGCCTCATATACGTATCTACTTGTTACAGGTTTTTGTAGGATTTCGTCGCATACATTTACTTGCATATTTTTTTGACATTATTTTCTAATATTCTGTTATTTTATGTACCGAATTATTATATTTTTCTAAGCTATAACAACAAAATTAAGTTGAACTCAACATCAAAATGCAACATACAATTTGCAAAAATAGTTTGAAACGATAAATTATATTTGCAAATAAAAATAGAAAACTGCAAATTACGATTGTAATAAAAAGCAAATATTATAAAAATATTATAGGATATGCAACAACGATACCAAAATTGCCAATTGGAAATCGTAATGCTCTAAGTTTGCTGATGGCGTAAATTTTGTTTATAAGAAATTGAATTTGGTTCAACAAATTTTGTATTATTTCATTTAAATTTATAATGTAATAAATTATGTTAAATATTTTTTTATTTTAAATATACATTTGAATGCTTTTTTATAGACTTTTTAGAGTATTTGAATAATTTAAAATATATAGTCAATTTTTTTGTTTTGAATATTTTGGAATATCCCAATAAAAGTTAATAAATTACATTTGAAAAATTTATTAAACTTATTTTTTTTTATTATTACATTAAACATTAAATAGACTTTTTCTAAACATTTTTGTATATCCAATTAGGGATGTCAACGGGTCGATTTTGGGCTGGGTTTGCCTAAACCCGATCCGGTCCATGAAGAATATATAAAACTCAGACCCGCCCCAACCTGATTCAACTTAGACCTAGACCTGCCCCAACTCATACCCGAATTAAACGGTTCTAACCCGATAGACCCGTTAATATAAAAAAAAAGAATTTATTATTTTTTAACTTCCATAATATTTTGCTTCTATATTTTAACAAAATAATCTAAAAATTAAAATACAATATATTAAAATACTTCTATGAGTGACATAAAGTGAATAATAAAATTATAATTAATTATATTTAACTTCTACGATAAGTAAAGTTCAAAAGGTAAGACGGCTAGCGGTTGTCGACAAGTGATAGATTTTACGTACGAGAAATGAGATTCAAAGAAATGAAATGGCGAAAAATGAGTAAATAAGAATAAACACGATGAAAATTGAAAGTTTGATAAATGAAATCATAAATTAACTTTTAAATATAGGTTAATTATAAATATAATATATTCATATGGGTTGGTTCTGGGTCGGTTCCAATAAGACCCGTAACCCGACTCAGAACCATCCGGTTCTAGAAACTTAAACCCATTACCCGACTCATAACCATTTAACTTACCCAAACTCACCCCATATGGGTCGGTTTCGGTCTAAGACCCGGCAAACCCGTATCCATTGCCATCCCTATATCCAATTGTTTTTTTGAACAAATCATTAATAGTTCAATTGAAATTATCAATAAATTAATTTATTAAGATACATGGAAATGAAAACAAATATCTATATCAATGATATCATATTAATTTAAATGTATTTTAAATCCTTGCAAATATAGTATATTCAGAAACTGATGTTTGACAAGTCGAATTCAAATTAATATATCAATTTTAATATATTATGAAATTTATTTTTTTATTATTAAAAAAACTTCTGTGTATCGATTATTAATATATTACATTATATTGTAATTATTGTCAACAAGTTGATATGGCCGAGTTGGTCTAAGGCGCCAGATTAAGGTTCTGGTCCGAAAGGGCGTGGGTTCGAATCCCACTGTCAACATTATATTTTGTGTTTTTTCTGATATGTTTTTACAAATATTAAATTGCACATCACCCCATAAACATTTCTAATTCTCGCACTTTACCCCTTCATAATTTTAAGGCCAAATCTCATTGTTAGTCCCTCATGTCTAGGTTTCATCTCACTATAGTCCCTCATCTCTCAAATGCACCATCAAAGTCCCTCATCTTTTATGAGTGTATCAATGTTGTTCTTGGCTTCATATTTCCGTTAAATACTAGCGGAGAGTCACAATAAATAATTATTAATATAGGGGATAATATGGATAAATTACAATCACCCCTTGAGGTATGGTCAAATTACAAAAAAAAACCTCTTGTTTGGATAATTACAACCACCCCCCTCAAATATAAATCTTTTTACTCGTCCACCCTTGCGGTTTCAAATTTCATGGAATTTTCTAGATATTATGGATTCTTATCACTTTTGTACCCGTTTTATCTTATTCGAACTCCACATTTTAAAGCAAGATGATCATAATATGTGTTTATAAGTTTGTATATATCAGATTGTGGTGCATCAAAAACTATATTTTTACACAAAAAAACGAGTACAAACTAGAACACATTTCACGAAATCTAGATGAATATGTTGAATTTGACACCATAAAGGTAGAGGTGTAAGAAAAAATCATAGCTGAGGGGGTAAAAGTAATTATCCAATCAAGAGGGGTTTTTTCGTAAATTGATCATATCTCGGGGTGGTTGTAATTTACCCGGGATAATATTGATATTTTACTTTTCTATTACATTGCAAGATAAACCATCATTTTTTCAACATCATGCATTGCTGCCAAAAACTTCTTTTAAATTCAATATTCCCCTCTATATAGTCAATAATTTTCTAGATAATTGTACAATAAAATCTCCAAAACTCTCAACTGTGGTGAACTTTGATTGTAAATATATAACCAATGTTTGCTATTGATTTCTATTTTTTCTTTTCCAAAAAAATTGAACACTACTTTTATCCTCAAAATTTCGGCTTAAAATATATTTTCCCAAAACGAAATGAAATAAACTCCAATGCTTCCATTTACTATAATAATTAGCACCATTTATGCAAATAAATAAAATTTGTATATATATTTTTTCTCATATAAAATATGTATGAAATTAGTAGACAAAACAAAAACCGAATAATGTTACTTGAAATCAAAAAAAAAAAAAATAACAAAGTTGAGGAAAAACAAAATATATATATAAGCAGGCTAAAACGTCCACTGTTTTGCTACACCAATTAAGAGGTTCGAATTTGCTTTCAAATATAAAAAATAAAATGAAAACCCAATTATTTTACTTGAATTTGAGGAAACTTATGATTTTTGGTGGATCAGTGAGTTTTTTCCTTTTATTCTCAATTGTTTTTCCACTGAGAATAATCCGACAAATAACAATAAGGGTCCATTTGGATGGAGGGATTTGGGAAGGGATTTGATTTGGGGAATGGATTTGAAATGACTCCAATTTTGGAGTCATTTGAAATTCATCACTATTGCTCCAAAATCAACTAAAAAGGAGGGGTGGGGATTTGAAATCCATCTCCAAATCCCTCAATCCAAACAAGTCCGAAGGATTTGTTATTATTGATTTGAAATCCCTCCCCCAAATCCTTCCATCCAAATGGACCCTAATAGTAATTTGCCAATTTTTCTTTTTTATTTTTTTATTTTTTAATTTGCCAACTTGGACCTTCTTTAGTGGAAAATGTCATCATTTTTTGCTAATCTCCGTCAATACTTAACGGAAGTGTCAATACAAGGTTGACACTGAGATGGGATTGGAAGATGAGGGACTTTAATGGTGCATTTGAGAGATGAGGGACTATAGTGGGACGAAACATAAACATGAGGGACTAACAATGAGATTTGGCCTAATTTTAAAAGGTGAATGTCCCCCTTTTTTTCTAGTATGTTTTTACAAATATTAAATTGCACATCACCCCATAAACATTTCTAATTCTCGCACCTTACCCTCTCAAAATTTTAAAAAGTAAATGTCCCCCTCCAAAATGTTATTCTTGTTGCACATTGCCCCAATAGCAAAATTTCGTTTTTTTTCTAGTATGTTTTTACAAATATTAAATTGGACATCACCCCATAAACATTTCTAATTCTCGCACTTCACCCCCTCAAATTTTTATAAAGTAAATGTCCCCCTCCAAAATGTTATTCTTGTTGCACATTGCCCCTATAGCAAAATTTCGATGGATTATTCATCGGTATTTAAGTGTTTTTGTTGCATGTTACCCCTTAAAAAAATATATTTTTGAACATTGCCCCTTTGAAATGTTATTTTGTTTGTATTTCTTGTACAGTGCCCACCAAAAATTGGCTTGTGGGGCAAAGTGCAACAAAAATACTATTTTGAAGGGATTAGTACTTGAATTTTTAGGGGAGAAAGTGCGAAAATGGGAAATTTGTAGAGGGCGAAGTGCGTTTTGTCCGAAAGATTATACTTAATTAAAATAATATATAAAAATAAATTAATCATTTTATTTAAATTTTGAAACTATACTAAGTGTTGAGCTTAAAACGAAAAGACTTTTTCTCATGTGATCAATTATTTTATTATCACAACCGGAGATCTCTTGAAATATAATTTTTTTTAAATGAAATTTTAATATATAAATGAGAAAAAAAAAGATGTAAAATTCAAAAAAAATGTTACAAACTTTATCCTTACCTTTAGTTTTTTGTTTTTATTTTTTATGTTGGGATTGAATATATGTGTTTGATTTAATTAATAAATAATCAGTTTTATATAAATAAAATCCTTTTGCATAAATCCCTCTTATATAGAAAAAAACATGCACCAAACACCCTTGTGTTACTAAAGCATTACACTAAATCCCCTCAATACATAACAGTGTTAAATTTTAACGGAATAGGGGATTCCGTGCAAGATAAAACTAAACACATAGATAATCTATGCAATAAAAATAATACAGGGGATTTAATACAGGTTTTCCATAACACATGGGGGTTTTATGCAGATTACCCAGATATATGAACGATGGAAATGTATTTAATCGAATAGAAATATTTGAATTATTTTACAACCAATGAATAAAGAAATGCAAGAATGAATGAATGATGCAACTTTGTCCCATCCCTCAAAATTGGCATTAAAAGCAACTTAAGAGTGGCCACTATTTAACACCATCTATTCTCACATCGCAAACATAAACATTTCTAATTCTACCTCATATTAAATTGTTCAGAACATGGTTTGCGTGGGAGAAATCGATCCTCTTGTCCGAAAAATCTGCAAATTACACGACAAAATCTCAAAGCTCGATAACCTCAGCCCTTCGAAAGAAGTCGACTCTCTCTTCACGCAGCTCGTGACCACATGCATCCCACCGCACCCCATCGACGTCACCAAACTCTGCACCAAAATCCAACGCATTAGAAACAACCTCATTCGACTCTGCGGCAAAGCGGAATCTCTCCTCGAGAAACACTACTCAACTATCCTAATATCCCTTGAAAACCCGATAACCAACCACCTCCACTTATTCCCTTACTACTCCAACTACCTCAAACTCTCCCAACTCGAATACCACCTCCTCACCCGCCACTTCAACCCTAATTCGAACCCGACCCATTTAGCTTTCGTGGGCTCCGGCCCACTCCCTCTCACCTCCATCATCTTAGCCACGCATCACCTCAAATCCGCTATTTTCCACAACTACGACATCGACCATTCCGCAAACTCCGTGGCCGAGAAGCTTGTCGTTTCGAATCTCGACTTGTCAGAAAGGATGGTGTTCCACACGAAAGATATCATGGGAACTAGTTCCGATGAGTTGAGGCAGTACGAGGTTGTCTTTCTGGCGGCACTTGTGGGTATGGAGAGCGATGAGAAGGTGCGCGTGATCGAGCACTTGGCGGTGAATATGGTGGATGGAGCATTTCTAGTGGTGAGGAGCGCAAAGGGTGCCCGTGCTTTTCTTTATCCTGTCGTGGGGCCCGCTTGTCTACGTGGGTTTGAGGTTCTCTCGGTTTATCATCCGACCGATGATGTCATCAATTCGGTTGTCATTGCAAGAAAGTGTCGGGAAATTAGCGGCGAGAATATTAATCAAGGGTTAGATATTGATGATACTCTGAGCAAGATGAATATGATTGAAGAGTTGGCTTGTGACCATTATCTTTGCTAAAAGTACGAATAAAAACCGGAGATTCTCATGATCATATATAATTGTAAGCTCTAAATTAAAAAAAAAAAAATTAAAAAAATTGGGCAATTCATTGCCAGAAGCTTGTTAGAATTAGTAGGTATCTAAATGGTGTTGTAATTTTTCTTTTAATTTTTATTGTTTTGCTTTACTTTCTCAATCATGTTGTGGTTCGGCATGCATTTGGTTTATGCGTGTCTTATTACTTATATTACATGAATTTGTCTGTGACTTATGCTTCGAGAAATTTGTATGGCTTTGTTCACTCAGTACTTATCCTTCTCCGTGGGCAAATATAGAGTTTTCATTACTCAAGTTTGCACCGATTTTCACTCATGTTTCAAAAAATTCAACACTGTTAGTTATTTCTGTCAATTTGCTGTTAGTACTAACAAAATCAAACTTGTGCCTATCACTGCCTTAACTGACAGACTAACGATAAATTGACAGAAATGACAAAAAATGTTAAATTATGAAAACATGAAAGACCATATATATTATTTTTGAACATGGATGACCAAATATGAAATCGGTGGAAAGGTGAGGGATGAAAACTACTCTAATAATATTTCGGCCCGTACTTATCGTTTCTCTTCTATAATGATTCTTTTATTTGTAGCTATGGATAATGAAGTTGGAGGAAGAGCCAAAAAGGTAACCGTCACATACTGACTGATCGTTCAAAATATAACGATTGTACGTTTGCATATCCAGCTCTATTTGTTACTAATTTAGTAATTTATGCAACTGCGGGAATTGGTCATAGATGTAGCTAAGAGCAACTCCAATGGGAGAACCAAATGAAGTATTAAATTACAAAACTACCATTTTGATTCCCTAAAGTGAAAATATTTCACTCAAATTGAGGCATTAAAGTGGTAGTTAATTTGATACTCAATCTCCTAGAGGTGCAAAAATGCACCCAAAAAAAGAGGAACCAAATATACCTTAAAAATAGCTCTAGCAAATTCAACGGAAAAAGTTAAATAAAATCTCAATAAATTTCAATGAAAAATGAATAATAATTTATTTAATGCCTATGAGTTGGAGCATATGAGTTTTTTAAGAATATCAAAGTATTATCTCAAGCCCCAATTGAGTGTTTGATGCTTCATTTTAATACATCTTTATTGGAGTTGCTCTAACTATATACGAAGAAGCTAATTTGTGTACGACATTAGCTAATTTGGATAATATTGTTTTCTACATTTTATGATTGAGGGGGACACCCCATAATTGAGAGGCGCAAAGTGAACTTTGCCATATCAATTTCTTATATTCTCTTGGTAACTGCATTTTTAGAGTACTTGAAATTCCTTCGGCAATTTCGGGTAAACGTAGATTTGTTCGATGCTACACCCGGTGAATACACCGGGTGGTCTTCTGCTGCCACGTGTCTCTTTTTTATATTTTA
>NW_012193059.1:723595-749403 GCF_000504015.1 Erythranthe guttata
AACAAATTTTTGCACAAAAAAGAAAAGATCCCGGTGCCTCCGATGCTACACCCGGTGTTTTTCACCGGGTGTAGCATCGAAGGAACCGGTAAACGTACCTATAAGTGCTACAATTTGTTTTTTTTCAAAATTTCGTGTATATTTTATCAAAACTGAAGGAGGAGTTCTCGGTTAAATGTACTCAAACTTCGATATTTTATGCAACAAAAAAAAACAAACAAAAAATATCAAAATATTAGATGGACCTACAAAAACTAATTAGTGTTAGGAAATACACATATATTTGGCTAGTTAGGACATCTCTAACGATGGGTCAAAAATCGATCTTCTGTAACTGTAATATAAGAGGTGAAGAGTGTTATAAAACACCACTTTAACCTTATTGTATATATTTTATACGATAATTATGTTTTATTTTTTTTGTAATATTTTAGTTTTAGATTAGTTTTAACAACTGTATTTCAACAACCAAATTCAAACGGCTATATTGCAATGACCATTTAAAAAAATATTCAAAATAATAGTATAATAATAAATAATGTTTCATAATAAAAAGGCTAAATTCGATGAACTAAATTTCAAACTACTTCGAACAACTATATGTTTCATTATGTAACATATATATTAACCCCAATCTATATGTGAAAGGGATGGGTTGTGACAAATTCATCATTTTCTATTTTTACACAATTCGTTAAATTGTAATTTTGGTTTCTCAAATTTAAGAAATCAAAGTTAAAATTAAAATTTTTTTTGCATGTTTGCATTTTGTTGTTGGAACTCTACTTTTTTGCTAAAATTGTGTAAAAAATGCAAAAAAAATATATTTGTCCGTGACTGTTGGAGTTGCTCTTATTATAGAGGATTAGAGGTTATTTGACAAACTCCGTTCATTGAATTTCGCCTTCATGATAAATCTATTTTTTTAATTGATATTTGTTACAAACCCAAATCACTCGAAGTATCAAAAATATCCATATTTAATATTACTGAAGATAACCATATTATAGTATTATAGATTTTTTTTTAAATATGCAAATCCCCCTAATTTCTCCACATCTCACACCCTTTTAGTTTATGTTTTTCCTTTATTTTTTTTTATGATTTTTTTTTATTTTGATGTAAAAAAGAAATTGGATATTTTTTATTTTTTAATTTTGTGTCTTTTTATTTTCGGTTTTTTATTTTAAATTTTTTTTCTTATTTATATTTTTCATTGATTAAAAAAATGGTTTTTTTTTTCTGTTTTAATGGTTTTTCTTTTTTCTTAATTCCGTTTTTTTTAAATGGTTTTTTTTTTTGATTTTTTTTCCAGTTTTTTTGAATAAAAAAGTGTTTTGTTTAATTATTTTTTTCGATTAATTTTTTTTAATATTAAAAAAAAACTCGAGCAGGTTTATCAAAGTGAAATCTACTATACACTTGTCGAAATCCACTATAAATTTGTTGAAATCCACTACAAACTTATCGAAATTCACTATAATTTTTTTGAAATCCACTCTAAATTAATCGAAATCCACTATAAATTTATCGAAAAGCACTACAAATTAATCAAAATCCGTGTATAGTGGATTCCACTTTGATAAACCTGCAGGATTTTTTTAAATATTAAAATAAAAGAATTAACTTTTCTAACCGAAATATAAAAAATAATAAAAAAACTAATAAACTAAAACATTTTTTATTAAAATAAAACTGGAAAAAAAAAATCAGAAAAACCATTTTATACAAATCAAAATTAAAAAAAAAAACATTAAAAAAACGAGATAAAAATAAGACCATTTTTTTTAAAATTAAAATGAAAAACATGAAAAATATAAATAAGAAAAAAATAATTTAAAATAAAAACGGAAAATAAAAGTGAAACAAAATAAAAAAAAAATAAAAATTAAAAAATAATCAATTTTTGTTTTTATCGAAATAAGGAAAGCCATTAAAAAATCAAAAAGAAAAGGAAAAACAAAAACTGCCGTGAGATGGGGAGAAATTAGCGGGATCTGCATATTTACCAAAAAAAAAAGTAATTGATATAAGGGTATAATTGTGAAACTTAAATATTTTTTATTAATTAAAAATATTTTGGACTTACCTTAAAAATCTGAATTTTTTTTGGACCGACTGTAACTACACATGTCTAACGAGGGGAGTTTGTCAATTTTTCTCCTTATTATAGCCATGCTTCGTTAATTAGGTGGATTGTGGACTGCCCCTTAAGATGGTGAACTTTTTTCAATTAAGGGTTGACTTGAGGCTGTCCTAGATCGATCGTGGACTGCCCCCAATTCCGAGTCAGAATTCATAACTTTCTTATCCTACTTGTTAGATTCATTTATTGTTTTTCTTTATTCTCTTCAATTAAAAATACTAAATTTTATTTTTTTATGTAAAATTAAATTGTTAAAAAATATAACAGGACAATATAAAAGCTATAAATTATATATATACGTTATAGTAGTAAAAAAGATTAAAATTTGAGAGGACGCCATGACCACTGTTGTCTATTTCTTGCACAAGAAAAAACAATCCTATGTTTTGTCGACATCTCAAAGTTTGCATAACGTACAAGCTAAGAAAGTGCAGTTTTATTTGAAGAGATAATTATTTATAAAACAAGGCCTACTTAGTTATAGCCACACATATCTTCCAATAATTGTGATATCATGATATTATTTTTGTCAGTTATCTTTTTTTCCAGTTTCTCTTCTATACACAATTCTTTTGTCTTATGATAGTGAAATGAGATTTCTCTACATGTTGGAGAAAAAGCCAAAAGGTAACCATCACATATTTAGTCATATTTCAAGCTAAAAAGACTGTTTTCATGCCGGTTTCGCAGCGCTATATTGGTTACCACTAATTTATCAACAGATATTGCATATACAAACTCATTTGTGTACGTCCTTATTAAGTTATAAGTTTTTATGCTTCAACTTGTGGTTCCCATGAAAACTATAGAGACAACTCAAGTGACGAAGAAAATATTAAAAAAAATGATATCGCTGGTTATGTGTATAGTGTTATTGCAAAAAAATCCTCGTGTAATAATCTTTAATTGTCGAAAAAATCTAGTGTTAAAAAAGCTAGCAAGGACCACTCTATGAAATATAGTCAAAGCCGAAAAAACCCCTAGCAGCTGATCGTGTGTTGCACACTCGAATTTTGCAACTGGGAGCATATTCTTTGACTGAAAAGGATCGAATTGTGCTTTATCACTGTTAGAATCCATTGGATTCTAATTATACAAGAATTAAATAAAACTTGTGCCACAAGTTTGCATATACCGTGAGCTAAAGAAGGGAAGAGTCCTTGTAGCTTTTAATTCTTTTAATTTGTCATTAATTGATTTTTAATAGGAATTATTCTTCTAAAGAGTTATTCTTATTTTAATGACCTATCTTCTACGTATATTAGCTAACTTATAATTAATGTACTTTCTTGTGTGCAGGTCTCTTATTGTTAGAACCAAAATTGGATTCTAATTATTCTCAAAGTCTTGGGCACAAGCCTTGTATGTTGCAGTGTGTTTTTTTTTAAAGGAAGAAGTGGTTTCCTTTGGTTTATATACTGTCATTAATTGAGATATTATTTTATATGGAAATTAAAATTAGATTAGGATTGAAAATCTTGTGATAAGGCATTATCCCATTATTAAATATCCTTTACGATTCTTATACGTCTTTTAATTATTGGACTCTTACAGGTTTTCACATGACGTATAAATAAGGGAGCAGAGCACAACATTCTGTACGCCTTTTTGTTGGAGATAAAAAATATATTTTTCTGCTCTTATTTTTGTTGCTCCCGGAACGTCTTTGATCGAGAGAAGTTTTTCACAGAAAAAAATTTTCCTCTCGTTTTTATTGTTCCATCGTGATACGTGATTTTCATAGAAAATATATCGGCTTCAAAGCTTTGTGGTGAAGACACCAAGATTCGGGAGAGGGGCTTAAACAGATCTCAGGAGGAGATCGATCCGCCGACTTAGGGATTCAGCATTGAAGGGAGTTCAACCGTGCGGAGCAAAGGACGTGCTGCAAATTGAAGATTTATAATTCAGCGTAGTATACAAGAACGGCGTCAACAAAGAGGGAGTCTTTGTATTTTGATTAAGTCCTACTATTGTATTCGTAAAAATAAAAATTAGTAAATTTCATTGTAGGTCCCCGTGAATGTAGGGTACAATTGTATCCGAACCACATTAAATTTGTGTCTCGTTTATTTCTATTTTTAGAAACTGTTTCACGAACTGTTGCAACACGTCCCGCAACAGTAACGAAAAACTGAAAATGGATTCTAATTATCTCCCCCTTTGTCGTTTATTGATTATAACCATTTTCTCCCCATGAGTAAGAAAACCTGTAAATAAACAATCAGATGATAGACGGAAGCAATAAAACTAAGGATCATCATCAACATTAAAGGAACAACTCATCATCATCATCATCTCTTTCAGCAACAAGAGTGGCATCAACTGCTGCAATAGTAAGTGCCACAGTTTCAGCAACTGTTCCCACAGTAGTGTCTTCGGCAGGTGGTTCACAACGGAGTCAGCTCCCACTGCATGTGTTTCTCCCTCTGTAAATGATCCTTAGGCAGCTCCTCTTGTAAATGACTTCGTTCTTCCCCTTTGTTTACTTGGCTTGGTAGACTTGGAGGGCGGTGGAGGGCGACGTGGTAAATCATCCTCGTGATAAAAGACTCAGCAATGCATTAACTCCTCCTTTTATATTCTTGTGAAGATCTAAACCAATTAATGATAATAAACACAATATTAAAAATGTGAAATCCTTCTATTTTGGAGGTACACGTTCAGGTTATTAATATGGAGAGATAATTTATTTCTTCTCAAATTATCTAATGAGATAACTAAGGAAAATATGTTCCTCATATTAACACACATCTCCATAGAATTCCACTTGGTGTCGTGGACTTAGAATCCCACCGAGATTCTAACAATCACAAATTTCGAAAAAAAAGATCCATCCCAAATTTATTATACGCCGCAAAGTTAAGTTTTTAAAATTTTGACTCAAGTCCCTCGCATCATCAGAAAAACCCTCTCCTACACAACACCCAAAACCACCGGATAACGGGCAACTAAAAAACTCTGAACTCGCTGCTCAGCTCTCTTACCACCACACCTCCGCCACACACCTCGCCACCTCCCCGCCCCACCGTCTACGATCACTCTCCTTCCACCACTTCTCCGTCTACCCTACCAAAACACTCGCTAAAATCTCACAAATTCCAAAGGGAAAAGTAAGCTCTCCCTTTCCTCTGTTCCATCTCTCCCGAGGAACGATGTTGGTGATTTTCGACGTATGCATGTTGGATCATTAATCCAACGTTGGACTTATATGTGAAATATTATGTGTTGCAAGACTGTCACGTAAGGTTAAGCCCGTTAAAGTGATCGACTAAGATTTATCTGAATTGGGCTTTAATGTGTCTAATAGGGTGTGGGCCTTTAATGTGTAGAGACATTAGGGTAATTTTATTATAGTGATGGGCTAAAATGAAATTACACAAGATAGCCCATTAGGTTATCTATATATATTGGTCATGGTCCCAGGATCACATGTACGAATTTCATTCTCTATGTATTCCATCGACATAAGAATCATGTCAATTCCACCGGATGGTTCAATGGAATTTATTGAAGTTTATTCCAACTAGTGGTATCAGAGCCGACCATGTCTAGAATCATCAAGCAATTAAGTTTCGTTGAACTATCATTAATTTGGTATTATGAATTTCGTTTTTCATGGATTAAGAGTTGCGGAATTTTTGGACTAAAGTTTCTTGGTAATTAGGGTTATTGTGCATCTGAATAGTAAATTCAATTTGCATGTGCAGTTGTTCAGTTTATACCATGTTGATTACTGTGGATTAATTGTTAAAAGGACTTAAAGAATTAAAATTTTCCGTAAGGTTAAAATTAAAAGGACTTAAAGAATATGATCGTTCTAATTATAAGTATTAAGATTATTTGGTGCACCATTTTAGAAATCTTTAGGGGCATCAAGATTAATAGGGCAAGTACTAGAATGTTTCTTAAGGTACTTTTGATACATTTTATTATTAAAATAACAAATTTGAATCAAGTATAGTTTTGACTAATCTTGTTTCATAATTAATAAAATAAAAGAAACATAAAGGAATACATTCAGTATTAGTCTAATCTCATTTTCGGCTTAAGCACTAAAGTTACGTTTATTTCTCAACTTTAAAGTGCATATGGTTTTATTTTTCTTCCTACATCTATAGTCAAGATAAGGTTTGTTTCAAAACATAAATGATAAAAGAATTCTTTGTCAGTTCATATTTGACTATGTGTAGGAATAAAATGACACAAACGAAAAAACACTAAAAGTACTCGGTTAATTACTATCCAGTAGATCTAGAATGACACATTGTTGGAGTAGAAACATCATAATAGATTTTCTAAGAGTAACAGGATCATGTCCGTTTTACCTATTATTTAAAGATATGAGTTTCCAAAGTATGTCAATTGACATGTAAGATTTTGCTTATAATTTTAAGAGAAGCACTAAACACTGCAACGTATGATTTTTTTTTTAAGACGGGATGTATAAGATCTCTTAAGGATATTGAGTTTAAAGGGGAAGAAAGGGTTATACTCTTGTTGTATGAAACAAAAAAAATATTTTTCTTATTTTCTTGCTATAGACAAAGATAAAATAATTTGTTCTCCCACATAAAGGGAATTGCTCTTTAAATATAAACTCAACAACCTTAAGAGAATACAATATTAAATTGAGTTAAACTTAAAATGATAATGACATTTGGGATCTTATCAATTGTTAAAAGTGTGAAATCATTTGGTCACAAATGTATGTTTGAGATTGTTTGAAATTTCAATAGACAATGTTGAAAAAGTTATAAATGAAGTCTAATCACCAAGAGTTTCACTGAGTACGGCCTCTATTTTAAAGTTTTAAGATTCCTTAAACGGTGCTACAATTCATAATGATTATTGTTGGGCGAAAACCTACACACAAGTGCACATATCGTACAAGTAATCTAGTGGACTAAAAGTCCGGATATCGTACCCACAGAGAATATTTAATTATCTAATCCTAGACGCTAAATTCTACCAATTATTATCAAGCCCACCCTACACAGTCGAATTTTAGAGAGAATAACTAAATTAAACTAAATTAAAAGCAAGCAAAAACAAGAAAGCAATTTAAAACAAAGATTTAATCAAGATAAGCAAGCCTAGGATTTTACTCTTCCCCCTATGTGATTATTATTCCCCCAATTCCTTCAAGTATGCAAGTAATTAACCCGGATTATTAACCTGAGATGCTAAAATAATCATAACCCGCTTCCGCGTGTATTACGATTCTAATACTTTAGATTCAATTACTATATTCCTATGCAATTAATTCTAGAACACAACATTAAGCACAAATCTCAATAATGGCTACCTAAGAGATTAACTATATTCCTATGTTAATACCACAAAAGGCTCTTCTACCACAGTTCTAATTATTAACCCGATCTTCCGATTCATGCGATTAACAATAACATAAAAGCACATAAGGTGATCAAATTCATGCACTCAATAAAACAAGTAGAAGAAATAATCCGGAATTAAAACTTGCATAAAATCATAGAAAAGGGTTCATAAATCCCACATATGGTTCCAAATAAAATCCTAGAAACTAAAGACTTAGCTACTCGTAGTTCTTATGATAAAGAAAATAAAATAAATAAATTAAATAAGAAAAACTATGCTTGAATCTTCGTTGATCTTCTTTGCTCTTGAATTAGCGTCCAAAGATCGATCCCTAATTGTGTGCTTGACTTGGTCTTATATAGGGTGAAGAACTTGGGGAAGAAGGCAGTTTCCTTGTGCAATTAAAATCCCTTTTCTGCGCAACTTCGGAGTCTCGGACGGGGGTCCCACGATTTGCACTAAAACTGGGACGGGGTCCGAGCTTTAAATCTTCAGAATTTTGATTTTTTCACTTTTGGCCCATATTTTCTCCAAAATTGCAGTTTTGACCCCATACTTTTCCAATTCTTCAATTTGTACCTACAATACAATAAATCAACTTTTTAAGCACCAATTATCTTTAAAACACACCAAAAGCTCAAATAAAAAGGTACGATAAAGTGTAAAAATATACACTTAACAATTATCTCATAATTTGTGAGGTATATAAAGTTAATGTTTGTATATACCATCTGATATGTGGGAGATATTCATGCACCACTTATTTAATGCCCAACAAAGATCTTACGGTTAAGAAGAATGCAGAAGGTTCCCTATGCTGTTAGCTTTGGGAAAATTATATGCATATTTCGATATGTACGCATTCGGCTAATCGTATATAAAGTTTGGCATATATTTAAAACCCCTTTAAAGTGAATCTTTGAAAGAGACAAAAGGATTATACAGTAATTATAGAGAATATAAGGTCATATATGCTCATTTATCGAAATCAGTTCATTCGGGAGGTCATTCGGTTTATTAATTTCGAGTTTGTATGATGCTTGTACATTATATATCCATTTAATGTATACATATTTAAAAGAGAATTTAAGTACGAGTGTTTAGCCAACACCCAAAAATCTTTTAACTACGGTAATCAGTTTACAAAAGAATTTAATTTTGTAATATACAGAGTGGATATGTGTCTATAAAATACGTCGATATAAACTCCATTATATGTGCACACTAAGGATGTCACCCAAAAGGTCTCATGAGCATATTGCTCGTATGGGTGTCATATTATTTAAGGATATTCGGTTTTAGTGGGAGTTTATAATGAATGCGTTCTTTTGGCGTAGACACAATTTTTGGGTTATTTTGGACTAAGAATACTCTTAAGATAATTTCTGTAGAAATATGGTTTTGGTTTTATTCACACTCTGATTTGTTAAGGTTTGATCTCATTAAGGAGGACCAATTGGAAATAGGTATGTTACGGTCCATTGCATGACATTTCCATGTTACACATCCACATCATAATCTATGCCATTCAGTTGTATTGACACTGTGACCATTGTTGGGTCCCATTACGACTAATGTGAACGAATGCCCCTTTGATTCAGTGTTAGCATGATTGATGGACGAGATTGGTTATAGACACACTTCAGTAATGACAACAAAGTTGAGCTCAAAAGTTACTTATGCAACCTGTAATTATAAAGTTACATATACAGTCCAAGTGGCAGATTGTTGGATCATTAATCCAACGTTGGACTAATATGTGAAATATTATGTGTTGCGAGACTGTCACGTAAGGTTATGCCCGTTAAAGTGATCGACTAAGGTTTATCTGGATTGGGCTTTAATGTGTCTAATAGGGTGTGGACCTTTAATGTGTGGAGACATTAGGGTAATTTTATTATAATGATGGGCTAAAATAAAATTACAAAAGATAGCCCATTAGGTTATTTATACATATTGATCATGGTCCCCGGATCACATGTACAAATTCCATTCTCTATGTATTCCATGGACATAAAGAAAACGAAGAGAAGTCTAAAAGGTTCTCGAGTTCGGATGTACATGATGATTGAACGCAATAAGTACTTTTAACCTTTTTTTTTTTATATATAATACCACATGATATTGATCGCAATACTATGTTTCCATTAAATAGCCATTGGACTTCTAATGTGAAATATTAATGATTGAAGTGGCAAATTCAAACATGGAGTGCATGCTGATTTTGATGGACCAAGCTACGTTTTTCCATCCCTATTTTTGTTAAGACCATTAACACACACAATCTTCCAACAATTCACATCATAAATTTAAATAATGTGTGGATATCTTGTGTCACATAATGATATTAGGCATCCAAATAGAGTAGACATAAAGTTCGAGTTGCCACCACATTAGGAAGAACACTGCTACATTATATTCCCACTTCATTCAGGTACAAATCCAAACAGTGTGGTAGACTACTTCACATTGCTTGTATTCGACATGCTACAAGAGTCCCGGAGTTATTACAACTCCTTATGTCCAAGAACGAAGCAGGTTGTATACAAATCAAAGTCAGTTGTATACAAATCAAAGTCAGACAAATACTTCGTCGACGCAGAGGACATGGGTTAGACTAAAAAAAATTAACATAAATTTTGCTAATAACTTACTATTATAACACAATAACATGTAATCGATTGATATTGTACTGTACTTTATGTTTTGTTATACAACAGAAAGCTGCAATGCAACTATCAGCTGCAAAGTATAACATTGAGGACAACTTCGACATGCCTATTGTGGACGTGACGGAATCCCCACAACAAAGTAGTGGAAATTACAGCGGCTTGTTAGTTTTGTGTGTGATAAAAACAAAGATTACACAAACAAGAAAAAAAATGCTTGACGTTGTTCAAAATTACTTTTGTTTGTATTTACCTTATGTTTTGTGTTACTGTGTTAAAAAACAAGTATTTGGCTTATGTTTTCGTTGTTTTGAACATAATTTGGTAAGAAGTCAACTTTTGGTATTAGTCAGTTGATAATCATATTCTATAATACCACAGTCGGATTGAAGACTATTCAATTATGACCTATAGTTGAATTAATACTAAGGGCATCTCCAATAGAGTCTTTAAACTTCATTTGGCTGCATAATATAGAAATTGTGCAACAAAATCCAACACCAACAAGAAAATTTAAGGGGCTCTAAATTTTCAGATTTTTGCAAAATATGCAAACTTGATTGTATTGGTTTGGAGACTCTGATTTTATGGGACCCATCTTCAAACAAAACAAAATTTCTTAAATTTAAATTTTGAATTTAATTTTTTTTAAATTAAAATTAAAATTTGAATGATTTGCAAATATGACCGTTGGTTTTCAACGATAAGAAAAAATATTGGAAAAGACATAAATACCTCTAATTGTTCTTCAACTTCTTCATCTTCTTCATCTTCTTCATCACTTCTAAATCTTCAGATTGTGAGTTTTTTTTTTCTTTTTTTTTTTCTCTTTAATACTTGTAGAAATTGGAAACTTGGTTGACTTTATGGCTCAGAGAATGGAGAAATTAGAAGTAGGGGGTTGGGTTTTACTTGAATTCTTGAAAAAATTAGGAGCAATTTTTTTTTCTTTCTCTCTGTTACTCTGCGTGAACAGAGTGAATAAATTGGGGAAGAAGAGGCGAGGCGTTAGGTTTAGAAGAGAGAAAAGAAAAAAAAAAGAAAAAAAAAAGGAAAATACGCGTGTGGAGGTCAAAGGCGGTGCACATAGTGGAGATTTATAAATCTTATAATTATTAAGTATTTAATTAGTATTTAATTAGTTACTCAAAAATATTTAATTAGTCCTTTTTTTTTAGTAATTAGTTTATTTTGTATTTAGGTTTAATAAATTTAATTCTTTTATATTTAGTTTAATGATTTACTATTTAATTTTTTTTAACAGTAATGGGAGATTTTGAAGGAAGTTTAAGGGGCCGTAATTTTTCTTCTGATATGGATGCATCTTTGTTCCGAGCTTATATAGCGATTAGTGAAAATCCACTTATTGGAAAAAATCATTCAATGACTATAATGTGGAATCAAATACAAGAAAAATTTCACTAGTTGGTTCCTGATGGAGGTGAAAAGAGAACAGCAAAAAGTTTGAAATCCCACTAGACGAAAATCAATCAAAGTTGTACAAGATTTGCTGAATGTGTTGCTCAAGGAACTTTGAGGCCAAGAAGCGGAGCAAATGCCATTGACAGTGTGAGTGTTATTTATGTTGTGTTTATTTATTTATTATTTAATATTTTATATATTAAATGTTTGTTATTTTTGTTATTCACAGTTAGATGACGCAAGACTACTATACCTTAGTAGTGAGCGCAAAAAATTTAACTTGGATCATTGCCGGACAATTTTACAAGATGGAAAAAAATGGAGGGCTATCATCGGAGTTCAATTCTCCCAAAGTGCAAATATCACTTCAAGTCCAAACGTATTTTCTAGTCCGAGTGAATATGGTGGGGATTCGGTGCCGGAGACCCAAAATTTACATGAATCATCAAATACCAACGTAAGGCCGATGGGGTACAAAAAAGCTAAAAAAAACAAAAAGATAAGGGCACTGTAAATGATACCACGAGATAAGCTGATTCAATGGCAAAAGTAATGAGGGATTACCAAGAAAAAATTGAGATTAAAACAGATTTCAAAATTATGATAACGAGCAGGTCCTCAGTTGAAACTCCGGAGAGGAAAGCATGGTTGATTGAACAACAAAATGCCATTATTGCAAAATAGTCATCTCGTTCACTGAATTTTGACGATGATGTCTATCACCCCGAAATGCCTCTATCTGATTAAGTATCTTGATGTTATTTTAATGGTTTTAATTTTCTGATTATTGTTGATCTTAAATGTCGTTATTTTAATTGTTAATTTGAATTTTTAGTAATGTCTAATAAGTTATTAAATTAATGTTAATTGTTTTTATATAATTTCAAATATTGAGTTTATAGACAATCAATTAAAACGAGGATTAATATGATTGACCCAAATATCCCTTAAAATACAAGGAACAAAACAAAAAAACAAGATAATGAATAACGTAACCATCTTACAACATGATTACAACGATAAAAATTAAACATTCAAATTTCCATCTCGATACTCTTTCCAGACATGCTCGACGAGATCATTTCGGAGCATAAAATAGTGAGTTGTATCTGTAAGTCCGGCACGATTGCTTAAATATTCTGCAATCGTTATCGGGTCTCGATCAACAGGTTGCTGCTGCACGTGCTCGACAAAATCGTCACCTTCTTGATTGCGGTTGTCTTCCACGATCATATTATGAAGAATTATACAACATTTCATAACTTCACCAATTTGTGCATTGTGCCATAATCGACAAGGTCCTGTAATAAACTCAAATCGAGATTGGAGAATGTCAAAAGTTCTTTCAACATCCTTTCGATATGCCTCTTGCAACCTCGTAAATAATTGTTTATCGCGTCCTTGTGGATCGGGAATTGCTTGAACAATAGTTGACCAACATGGATATATACCATCTGCTAGATAATATCCTTGCTTGTATACTCTACCATTTATAGTAAATCGAATATTTGTGGCTAGACCTTCGACAACATCATTGAAAATAGGTGAGCTATATAATACATTAAAATCATTACACACACCTGGTGGACCAAAGTATGAATGCCAAATCCAAGTATCATATGATGCTACGGCTTCAAGTATTATTGTAGGTTTGCCATGGCGCCCAGAATATGTACCAGCCCAAGCGGTGGGACAATTTTTCCATTCCCAATGCATACAGTCCACACTTCCTAGCATTCCAGGAAATCCCCGTTGCTCTGCTTTTTTAAGTAGTCTAACCATGTCTGCATTGTTAGGTCGTCGAAGATACTCCTCTCCATGCACTGCATTGACAGCACGACAAAAATTCTTCAAAGTATCTGAAGATGTGCTCGCTGCTATTTTTAGATACTCGTCAATTGCATCTGCAGGATATCTGTAAACGAGTATACGAAGTGCAACTGTCATCTTGACATGGGGTGAGAAACCTTGATTTCCGGAGGCATCCGGCTTTTGCCTAAAGTAATCGTCAAAAATCACTATCATTCATAATTCGTAAAAATAATTCACGCCTCATACGATTTCTATTTCGAAAATATTCTGGAGGATATAAAGGACGATCTACAAAGTAATCATTCATAAGTCGCTCATGCGCAGCTCTTCGATCCCTTCTTATGGAATTCCGGCGTGATGATGTTCCTCCGTGTTGTATTTTGCACTTTCCCTGTGAAGTCAACATGAGTGATTGGTATTCCACAAACATCGTCGTCATCATTGTGTTGCCTTGGTTGTCGTCGTCAGATGAGGAATTGTCGCTTCCTTGTTGTGCCATTTTCTTTTTATAAATATGTAGCTGGATTGTATATAGAATGTGAGGTGATTGTGTATAGAATCTGTGGTGATTGTGTAAAGGGTGAGGAGTAACATTATATAAGAAAATGAATAGATAATAGATAAGAATTGGATGACCAACATTGAATATTAAAATTCAATCTAATGGATTGTAGTTGGATAAGATAATGAAAATCTGAATAAGATCATCAAGATGTGGATAAGATGATTAGATAAAAATTTAACGGTCGAGATCAATTGAAATCATATCAAATGGTTGTAGTTCAATATTTCAGATAATTTCAGAATTTTTCATGGAGGAGATGTGAATAAGATAATTAGATAATAATTTAATGGACTGGATCAATTGAAATCATATTCAACGGTTCTAGTTCAATATTTCATATCTTTTCACAAAATTTCATTTTTTTGATCAAAATGTGTACTAAAAATAATTAAGATTGTTCAAATAAAATTTAACTGTCTACAATCTCGTATATGAATAAAATTTGAGCCATAAACAAATTACTACATAAAATAATCCGTAACATGATTTAGAGACTCGAAATTATAGAGCCCTCCTATTATGGAATTTTTTTTTAGAAACCCCAAAATTTTATCGGGTCTCCATTTGGGTCTCCAAACAGAATTTGGAGACCCAGTTTGGAGATACCCTAATCGACTCTGTGTAAAACAACTACATAATACACAATTGTATGATGATTTTTATTTAGATAATATTATTCACAATTGCATACATTAAAAATGATTAAGGCTTAAATACAGTACACAAATTTTTATTTTATTTATATTTTAAAAAATAAAACAAGCATGCATTCAAATAACAAATTAAAAGAACAACAACGTATTCAATTACCCAAAAATGCCATAGAGTTTATTTCTTCATTATTCTCGTCGGGCAAGCACTCATAAAATTCTACTGGTGGTTCAGGCGGCGGTAGTGGTGGCACCGCTGAGTACAAGAAAAACCAACAGAAAACTCTGCGAGTTTGTTCGATCATGATAATTCATCACGTGCATCCCTTGTGAGATATGTTTGGCCCGGGACTCCCCTTCATCTAGACCTTCGATGTCCTTTGATCATATCTCCCCCCACTTCGGTTTTGGATGTTGGTCTATATGTACCAAAGTGGAATGATCTTTTATACTTGGAGAAGGATAGGTCGTCGGCTCGTCAAAGAGCACTTTAAGTTTTCAGCTCGTCGGAGAGCACTTAAGGTTTTCAGCTCGTCCCAGAGCTCAGCTCATCAGGAGAGCACTTCAGGTCTTCAGTTTGTCCGAGAGCTCTGCTCATTTGGAAAGCTCTTTCCAACTCAACTCGTTGACTTTTTCTTTTCTCGCGTCTACCGTCAGCCAGCTGCCATTGACTTTTTTTTTTATTTTTTTATTTATGCTTTTCTTTTTCCCGCTTACGTCGTCGTTGACCGGCAGTCAACGCCGGTTTCTGGCGGCATTGACTTTTTTTTCTTTTTTTTCCTGAACATTTTTTGGCGCCCGTAAAAAACAGCAATATTACTGTGATTGGTAGTATATTAACTATATTAATGTTTAACACAATCATACTGCTATATTACTATCTAGCACAATTGTATTTATACAATAAAATCACTATGTTACATAATAAGTTATTGGGTATTGCAATAATATTATTATGTTGACCAGTCAACAAATGCAAACATAATAAAAAAAAAAGTAAACAAATTAATATTGGTGTAGTTGACAGTAATATTAGTAATATTACTGTTGTTCTGAGTAATATTACCGTAACGACAGTAATGATATTGTGCTTACATTAATTTTAATGTCAACCACAGTAATATTACAATTGTATAAGACAGTAATATTATTACGTTGATTGGTCAACAAATCAAACATAAATAAAAAAGTCAAAAAATAAATAAATAAAATTGAGATAATTGATAGTAATATAATTGTGTTTACATTAATTTTACCGTGAACCACAGTAATATTACTATAGGCCACAGTAATATTAGTTCGTTGACTGGTGAACATATCAAACAAATAAAAAAAGCTAAAAAAAAATAATACTAATGTGGTTGACATTAATATTATTGTGTTTACAGTAATTTTATTTTCAACGAAAGTAATATGTTGTCACCTGTTATTGGCAAGCGAGAGGGAAAAAAAGCAAAAAAAATTTTTGAAACAAAAGTCAAAGCCGGAGACCGGCGTTGACTGTCGGTCAATGCCGGAAACCGGTGGAAGAAAGCAAGAAAATAAAAATAAATAAATAAATAAATAAATACAACGCCGCGAATCGGCGATAGAAACAAAATATTATGACAAAAGAAGTTCGAAAAAGAAAAGGTTAAAATTGGATTTTTTTGGTTAAAATTAATGATATTGAAGTTAAATTGGGGTTACAATTAGGAATTGATTTTAAAAAGTTGGTAACACCTAACCTAAAATAATAAAAATGGTTGGTCAGGAACCTCCTCACAAAAATTTCTTATTATAATTTACATTATATTGAGATAGAATATGATATTCTTAATCAAATTTAATGTAAACTTTTCATAAATGAAAAGCATGTAACACGAAGGAAAAATAAGTTTTTATCCGTGTAAGTTCGAATGTAGATTCATCTTTATATATAAAAGTAAAAGATGATAGGGCACTAAGAAACCCTTAATTGCGTTTTTATAATTTTAAAAGTCTTTTTTTTCATCTCCTATGTTCCAGCATTTTAGCAAATCAAATTTGTAAATCGACTAGCAAATTCTAACATTTTCTTATGCTATTTTCGTAATTTAAATTTCACAACTAATTATTTTAATATTATGTAATATATTTTTTTGAACAATTTAATTATGATAATTTAAATATTCTTTAATGCTACCCGTGCATCCCACTGGGAAATTGCTAGTGTTTATAAAATGCCTTTTTTGGATTTTTTTTTTTTGTTTTTGGAAGTTAAAAATGGGTTTTAATTTCCTTTCCAAAAAATTGGAATGCAAAAATTCATTCAAATTTAAGAGTACCTCGAAATCGGTGAAATATCGAAACTTTCGAAACTTACATTAATTTATAAATCTTTATTCCAAATTCAGATATATTTGAAATTCTCACAATATTTTTCTATATTTTTCAAAATTTTGCAGGAGAATGAAGAAAATCCAAAAGATAGTTGAACGTAATGCAATATATAAAACCACATGTGTACGAACAAACAAAAGGAAACAGAGATTTTCCGACAAGAAAAATGCAACAAAGAGTTTTTTATCCCAATTAATCTTTTCTAAGGTTTTTTAATTTACTTGATCCTTTAGTATTTATATTTTTCATATAAATTACAACATAAGTTATATTTTTGAATTACAAAATATATCATAAAATTATATTATATATTTTGAAAATCAATCAAAATATTAGGAGCTAAAATCGATCGAATTTCAGGTAATTTAATATGCAATTTCAGTTCCGTTCCAAATAAATTCGGAAAAATTGGACATCAGAACTAAAAAATTGGAATGAAAATTACATTTCCAAATTCGAATATTTTGCAGATCGAAATTGACGAAATTTGAAAATTGCATTCTGATTTCCGCCCCCTAGTTTCTCAAGAAATAGTAATTGTTGTTTTTCACAATATATCTCCTGTTTAGTGGAATCCGTTTTTTATGGTAAAGGCAATGTTCGTTTTGAATGTATTCCCATACCACAAAAACACCCACAAAATATTCAAATTCAAATACAACAACAACAACAACAACAACAACAACAACAACAAGAACAAGAAAACAATATTATTATTAATAATAATAATAATAATAATAATAATAATAATAATAATAATAATAATAATAATAATAATAATAATAATAATAATAATAATAATAATAATAATAATAATAATAATAATAATAATAATAATAATAATAATAATAATAATAATAATAATAATAATAATAATAATAATAATAATAATAATAATAATAATAATAATAATAATAATAATAACAATAATAATAATAATAATAATAATAATAATAATAATAATAATTAATGAATGGAGGAATTGCTATTTTCCCCTCTCTTAAATCAAACACCACATACATATATGCATATATTTGTAGTCACTGTGAGTCTTCACTATCAATTTGATTGCATCACAGTACAAGAACTTGGAGAGTTGTGGTAATTAGAGTTGGAATATAGAATTCGCAGGGCCGGTTCTGAGGGGAGGCGAAGTAGGCGGTCGCCTAGGGCCCCCGATTTTTTTCTAAAATTTGGGGCCCCCAAATTATTTTATATACACTTTATATATTAGTAATTATTTTTAAAAATTTATTATATATAATATTTTTGAACATCGGTTCTAAAATAAATTTAAACTAAATGATCAATAGATATTTTTGAAATTTTCTTAACATTGGGGCCCCTAAATATTAATTTATAATGTCTTAATTACTTATTTTTATTCTAAAATAAGAATCAATATTTATTAGTGTATTCAAGTTTATAAATATTTTTGAAGTCTATTGCTATAAAAATTATACGTCACGGGAGGAAGTGAACCAGCAAATCATATTGTTAATTTTGAATTTTTGTCCATATTTTTAGTTACTTTATATTCATACATTTCAAAAAATATTTCGGGGGCACTGCCCCCGAACCCCCCACAATCTTTATTTTCTTCATTTTTTAGAAAAAAAATTATAAAATATTCTTTTTACCACATTCAATTTCGAACACCCATTAATAAAAAAAAAATGGTTCATAAAATTGAGGCCCCTGTTTTCAGTTGTTCTTTAAACCTCGCCTAGGGCCCCCGAATTCCCAGGAACGGGCCTGAGAATTCGTATGTATGAACATAAAATTTTCATAAAGCAAAATACAATCTAGAAATCAAAGCTAAACATAGGAGTGTCACAAGAACTCGAAACTGATCACAAATTCCGACAGCATATGCAAAACTTCAGACAATAAACTTAGACAGGGGGGGGCATAAAATAAACTTCATGTTCTCATAACTGATAAAATGCAAAAAATTTAAAACAGTAGCCAATCTCAAACAATTGTCATGTAATCTGACAAGTTCTTCAAGTTCATTTCAATGTATAAACAACACACATACAACTTAAATGAGTTTTTCAGCAGACCTAACAAACTGAGCGCAAAAAAAGCTTATAAATGATTTCCAATAGACTTTTCAGCAGTTTGGAGAATCAAGACAATTTCATCTTCATCACTCACTTTTGCTCTCTCCCACCTCTGCAAATCCTCCTTGCCAAAAAAAAGAATTGTGGAGTGGCGTAGGAGGGGATAATTTGGGATTTTGGTGGAACTTGACATGGGTTGTTATCAAGAACATTTGTGAGATTTTTGTTTAATTTAACTATCTCATGTTTTTAATTAATTATGATTACTATCATATTTTTAGTGGATATATTTTAATTTATTGCTTTGAGTTTATAAGGTTAATTAAGTAATTTATACCTGTAGATTTATATGCTTATAAATTCAGTTAATTCCGAGTTGTAATAGCTTGAGTTGTCGAAACAATATTTTAGTTATAACTATAATTCTTGTGTTAAGAACAGTTATATTCTACTGAAAGCAGATAAAAAAGACACAAGAATTCATGTGGTTCAGACACAATTGTGCCCTACATCCACGTGGACCTGTAAACACGATTTCATCAGTTCAGATTTACAATGTACATTAATAGGATTTATTAAAATAATTAAGACTCCATCTTTAATTCTTTATGCCGTTCTTGTACATAACTTGAACTCCGTGTTCAGAAAGGACCTTACTATGAATAGTGATGGGTCGGCCAGGAGGATCCAACAATGTGGCAGCACGAGTGGGCAAGCCCTGTTTGATCAGGAGCTGATAAATCAGAGAAGGGAACGGCAAATGTTCACGCTCTGTTCTGGAATTGGCCAACACCCCAATCTGATTGAAGATCAATTCACCAATATTGATTTTATGGTCATGAGTGATGCACCATAAAAACTCAACTTGAGTAGGATTGAGTGTGGCATTGTGAGTAGTGGGAAACCAATTGGAGATGCCTATCTTAAAGAGAACCGAATACATGAAAACCTGATTTTGGTCCAGGCCATCGTTTCAACACTTTGGCTGTGAGAACAGAGGCCAGAGTGTCTTTGGAGACAGAAGGTTTAGTAGAGACATAGTTTTGGCACTTATAAAAGTCATTGATCAAGGAAGGAGTGACAGAATAGAATTGACCCCTCACAAAAACTTTTCCATGCCCACGAGACCCCACAACAGAAAAACGATCAGAAGATTGGCATAAAATTCAACAATGACAGACCTATCATAGGGTTGTGCACTCACAATAGTGCTTAATAAACCTTGGGTTTTAAGAAGACAAAAAATCCCAGAAAGAGGTAAAATAGCCCGAGACAGAACACGCTCAGGGGAGCACACACGCTTACTCATACTATCCCAATTTTCTTTGGCCAACTCCGAGTAGAAAAGGGAAGAGAAACAGTTACCGGCAGAAAGTTGAGAGCCCATAGACGAGTCTGATGACTCAGAGCGTAGGGGATCATCTTCGGGAATGGGTTCAGAGGAGGAGAGATGTCCCTCAGAGTCGGAGCAAGGAGTGGTTCCAGATGGTCCATCAAGATTCCGATTCGAGCGGCGAAATTGGGCAGGGAAAACAACATCATGAGGAGTGGTCTCCAGATCTGAGGGAGGAACCAGATCGTCTTGCGGAGAGGCTGTCGTCATTCAGATCAGCCACGAACTCATCAACGGGATCAGGCAAATCACTCGTCTTGAGGCTAGGAGAGGGCGACTGCACTGGGGTAGAGGTGGGGTCCAGATCTGTAGCAACTGGAGCAGGAGGTGCCTCCTCAACGATGGAGCATACCTTTTTGCTAGATTTTCTTGACTTCTTCTCAGCAGGCGAGGAAGATGTGGTGAGTCGTCGTTTCTTGGAGCCCTCAGCAGAACGAGTTTTTCCCATGGTGAACTGTGAACACACACACAGAGGAAAGCAAAAGGACTTCGGTGGTTGAGAGAGAGGTGAATGAGAAAAGAAGAGGAAGATGTGCGAGAAACCCTAGGGAAGGGGATATCTTTAATGCACAGAAAAAGAGAGAAGAGGCAGAAAAAGGAATGACTCTTCAAATATCCGATAAGTGCAAATCGAAATAAAATCCCACAAAAATCCGCAACTAATAACAAAACAGAGACTTGCCACATGTAACACCAGAAATATGTGGAAGCAGCTGACATGGCTATAACCACGTGGCCAGAGACAACTAGATAGCACAATAAATTAAAAAAAAAAAGCCCAAATTTTCAGAGATAAAAAAAAATAAAAAATAAGAATTTAAAAAAAATGAGAATCCATGCTTTTTAATGGAAATAAATTCAAAGAGACCACAAGAGCAAAAGTAGAATGCCTGGTTTTCATGGATTAATTAAACGATCTTAAAGTAAGACACCATAGAAGTCCACCAAGCATGCTCTTGGATGCACGGTATAACTATAACCCTATGAATATACTCAAGAAACCATAAATTAGGTAATTTATTAGAGTTATGAATGCGTATGCGATTAGCACATCAATTCGATCGTGGACTTCAAGGAGAATTTCGCTAATATATGCTTGGATAACATCCCAAAAGTATCATTTTTTTTGATATGATGTTCAAGCAAATATTAGGAGGGAAACCTTCTAAAGAATCCACATAGATTTTAATTAGAAGTCGGGAATACATATGCGGTAGCACAATTCATTCTATAGGATTCTTTGAGATGAATGGGGTTATAGACATTGATCACTCCCAATAGAGGGGGCATCACACTTCTATCATGACTTACTGTGGAAATATGAAATTAATTCATAAAAACTAACACATCACAGTTAGTCAAAATGATACTCCCATCAGCACTACTCCAAGTAAAAAGTAGGATAAACATATTGGTGTGCTATGGTATTACATAAGAAGGTGACACATACAATGTCCGTGTAGTAATTCAAGTGCGATCCGGACACAAACACTAATTGCACTATCATGGATAGCTTAATTTTGCACACTGCAAATTCCAAGCGCTTTACACAATGAATCAAATCTAAGGAAATCAAGGGGCTTTGTGAAGATATCAGCTAGCTGATTGTCTGTGGGCACATAGTCTATAGTCACACATTTCTATCTACTAATTGCCTGATGAAATGGTGACGAAGATCTATATGTTTAGTCCTTGAATGTTGGACAGGATGTTTTGAAATATTTATGGCACTCTCATTATCACAGAAGACATGCAGAAGTTTTTCATGAAAACCATAGTCATTTAGCATATGTTGCATTCAAAGGAGTTGAGTGCAGCAACTACTTGCAGCTATGTATTCAGACTCATCAGTTGATAAAGAGATGCAATTTTGTTTCTTACTGTACCAAGATACTAAATTGTTACCCATGTAGAAACATCCTCCTGTAGTACTTTTTCTGTCATCTACATCTACTGCCCAGTCAACATCACTGTATCCTGCAAGGGAAGTGTTAGTGTCTTTTGAGTACCACATACCCAATTCCAGTGTACCACTAACATATCGGATAATGTGCTTGACAACACTAAAGTGACTTTCTTTGGGACTTTATTGATACCTAGCACATGCACCTACACTTAAACAAATGTCAGGTCTACATGTAGTAAGGTAAAGTAAACTTCCTATCATACTTCGGTATAGTGTGGGATCAATGTCTGTGCCATCACAGTCTCGTCCCAACTTTCGGTAGAGATCATAGGAGTTTTTAGGGGCTTCGCATTATCTAAACCAAATTAACTTACCAGATTCTTAGCATATTTGCTCTGTGTGATAAGATCCCATCCTTCATCTGCGTTACCTGCAAACCAAGAAAATATGTGAGCTCTCCAACCATACTCATTCAAATTCTTTTGACATTTGAGAGACAAATTCATCTTTCTTGTGGTCAGAAGTTGATCCGAAAACTATATCATCCACATAGATTTGGGCCAATAGGATTTCGTTTTTGAAGTTCATGACAAATAAAGTTTTATCCACTCCACCTTTTTTATATCATTTCTCAACCAAAAAGGTTGTAAATCGCTCATACCAAGCCCGATGAGCTTGTTTAAGACCGTATAAGGCCTTTTTAAGTTTATAAACATACTGAGGTTTGAGAGGATCTTGAAACCCCTTTGGTTGTTCGACAAACACTTCTTCATTTAGAAAACCATTTAAAAACGCACTTTTTACATCCATTTAAAAAAGTTTGAACTTTAAAACACATGCTACCGAAAGTAAAAGCCGTATTGACTCAAGGCGAGCTACATGAGCAAATGTTTCATCGAAGTCTACTCCCTCAATTTGGGTGTATCCTTGAGCAACTAAACGAGCTTTATTGCGCGTTATATTGCCAAGTTCATCCGTTTTGTTTTTGAATACCCACTTAGTACCTATAACATTTACATGGTCGTGTCGTGGAACTAGTTCCCACACATCATGTCGAGTGAACTGTTCAAGTTCCTCTTGCATATCTTGTACCCAAAATTCATCAAGTATTGCTTCTTTGATGTTTTTTGGTTCTATAGTAGAAGTGTAGCAAACATACCTGACCATTTCTTGATAATCGACTTTGGGCTTATTTCTAGTTTTCATACCTTCGTCGATATCTCCTATCACCTGTTCAGAAGGATGATTTTTTACAACTCGTTTTGATGGCCTTTTTTCTTCTTCTGCGTATTCCTTTACTGATGTCACGTCTCTTGTGGCAACCTCTGGAGTTTGAACTGGTACAATGGATTTAACAGGGCTAGAGTCGTCATCATCCATTCATGTAGATAAGATTTCATTAAAACTTACATTTATGGATTCCATGACAGTCATTGTTCGTTCATTATAAACGCGATAGGCCTTGCTGTTCAGAGAGTAACTAAGAAACGTACGTTTATCTCCTCTTGTAGAAAACTCACCGAGTTGTTCTCTATCATTCAAGATGTAACATTCACACCAAAAAATATGAAAGTAACTCAAGTTGGGTTTCTTACCTTTCCATACTTCATAGGGAGTTTTCTTAGTACCTGGTCTGAGATATACACGGTTTATAGTGTAGCAGGCAGTACTCATAGCTTCAGCCTAGAACTTTGTGGCCACTCGTGCTGAGATAAGCATTACTCGTGTCATCTCTTGGAGAGTTCTGTTCTTCCTTTCTACCACACCATTCTGTTGTGGTGTCTTTGGTGCTGAAAACTCATGTGAAATACCATGTTTATCACAGAACTTTGAGAATGTTTAGTTTTCAAATTCTCTTCCATGATCACTTCGAATTCTTCCAATATTGCTGAATTTTTCAATTCGCAATTTTTTGCATATAGTTTTGAATTCATAAAAAGTTTCTGACTTTTCCCTAATGAAGCGTACCCAAGTGAACCTTGAGAAATCATCAACACACACGAAAACATACATTTTTTCCGCCAATGCTCTCCGTCTGCATTGGGCCCATTAAATCCATATGAATGAGTTCCAAGGTTCTGCTAGTCCTTGCATGATATGTGCTCTTATGAGATGTCCGCACATGTTTCCCCAACGGACAGTCACCACATGACTCCGGTGTGTTAGAGCTTAGTTGTGGTACTCCTTTCACACAACCTGCATTAACAAGACGGATGAAATCATGAAAATTTAAATGACCTAGTTTGCGATGCCACAGATCAGTGAGATCAGAGGTGGTATGATGACTTTGGTCTGATTGATCTATCTGATCAATTTTGTAGCAATTGTCTGATGATCTGTAACCAGTTAGAACACACCTTTTGCTTTCATCAAACACTTCACACTTACGCTTTGTGACAATACTGAGTCGTATAGATCACAAAGCTGACTTACACTCAGAAGGTTTGACTTCAAACCTTCCACATACAGAACATTGTCTAGATTTGGTAATCCTCCAACGTTCAAGTTCCCTTTTCCTTTCACGTAAGCTTTATTTCCATCTCCAAAAGTGACATTTCCACTAGACATGTTATGCAAATTTTTCAAGTAGTTCTTTTCACCTGTTATGTGTTTGGAGCATCCACAGTCAAAATACCAAGAGTTAGTAGCACATGCATTTAAAGATAAGATAGTCGATCAACAGTTTGTACTATTTGTAGTCATCCATTTTGTATTAGAGTTTTTTCTTTGGGAATAGGTATCCCACGCACCGAAATTGGATGATTGGTATGCTAACTGTTTATTAATCAATTTCCATCTTCTAAAGCATTTAGGCTTGACATGCCCCAATTTGTGACAGAAGTGACAAGTTGGAACAAACTTAGATGCATGAGTTTGGGTGGTCACACGAGGTGAGGTGGGATTGACGAATCTAATTCTCTGGTTCAAACCAGTGTTACCATTAGACTGTCCTCCTGTATATCCGAGACCAACTTTCTTGGGATTAGAAGGATGAGCATTTATGATTTCATCTAATCTATTTGAGGGAAGAAATGCAGTACGATATAACTTACTAACTGGAGCTTCAGACATTGTTGCAACAAGTGGCAAAATGTGTTGTTGATCATGCTCGGACTGTATCTTTGAAAAAAGATTTTTCCTCATCTTCTTTGCTCTTTCACCATCATAATCCTACCAATACTTTAACAGGTCTTTCATATTGTCAATGTCTCTCTGAGCAAAGTCCTGTTCTAGTTCAAAGACTTCAATTTCCATCTCAAGTTCATCGATTTTGTCCTTCAGCTTCTTTTTAACAGCTTCATTTTCTTCCTCATGTTCCTTGATTCTTTCTTTCAAGGTTCTGTTTTCATCACCAACTTCATGACATTGTTTTAGAAAATCATTCAACTGGATACAGTGTTCACCATCATCCTTTGATTCATCGGTCCATGTGGACCGAAAAGATGTATTCAAATTTTTATGATCCTCATTATTATGC
>NW_012193059.1:753245-786363 GCF_000504015.1 Erythranthe guttata
CACACACACACACACACACATACATATATATATATATATATATATATATATATATATATATATATATATATATATATATATATATATATATATATATATATATATATATATGTGTGTGTGTGTGTGTGTGTGTGTGTATTTCTACACTGGTGTGGACATTGCTTCAAGTATGTTTATTTTAAATAAATAAGTTCTTTTATTATTAATATAAATTTCTAAAGCTGAAATTCATTCATACGGTTTACTTTGGCAGTGTGAAACTACTGTATTGAGATGATATATATATATATATGAAATGGTTGGTTGGTGTGTGTGGGGGAGGGTGTTCTCTTTTCTATGCAGTGCTCTCTGCAAACCATATTTTTATCTGGACATGTGATGCATGCATTATATTAATGTAAATTTAATCAATTTGAAGGTATATATATATATATATATATATATATATATCAAATACTTTAGGCTGCACCAAAATTGATGAAACCATAAAATGCAAATTAAGCTAACATGCATGCATGAATATTAATGTAGCTTTAATTTCCTGAAAAAAAAAAAAGGAATATTAATGTATCATAGATGCAGTTTTTTTAAATAGGTAGCGGCGATATTTGAACACAAAATTTTCATTTAATTTTTAGGTCTAATATCATGTTAAATATAATGACCACTTCATTCAAAAATTTAATTTTTTGGATGAGTTGGTCAACAGTTAGGGAGTTAGATATTACATCTGGTTATTTACACCAGATGTATCTGAATCGTAGATTTGATTAAATAATTCTATCCAGTAAGCACACAGACGTGAGTGTGATAATGTATATATTTACAGTTCAAATTCACCAAGTGTAAATAATCAGGTGTAACATCTAATTTCTCATCAACAGTCGACCGATTTAGAAGAGCCTAGAAAATTGTTGTAACAATATAAATAGAGAGATCGTTTGTTTTAAAATTTCCTATTTTTGATAAAAAAAAAAATTAAAAATAAACAGTGGAAGCACAAAAATGATTTAACTATAACAAAAGGGCATTTATTGTTAAAATGTAAAATTAGGTTATTTTACTCTTTATATATATTTCCAATCTTTATATATAAAAGAAAGGTTTGCCCGAAATCCTAAAAGTAATTTTTTTTAATATTTTAGTGAAATATTAGTTTCCTTTATTTTCCTTTTTTTTATAGCACATTAAAAATTATTTGTTTTTTCTATCTTTACTAAACACGATCAATTTTTTTTCACGTTTTTTATTTTTTAACATTTTCTTTTTCTTTTTTTCTTCTATTTTTCTCTTCGAGCACTAAATTTGCTCTCCTTTTTATAGGACATGTTTTCTTTTTAAATATTTTGTTTTTTTTTTTTCTTTTTTCCCCTTCCCCACTAAACCTTGAAAATTTTTTTCACGTTGTTTTTTCTTTTTAATTATTTTCTTTTTCTTTTTTTTCTTCTTTTTTTTTTTTTTTCTCTTCCAGAACTAACTTTACTCTCATATTTTATAGCACACGTATGTGTATTAAATTTTATTATTACAATAGAAATATAGATTATGATTGCAATTAGGGAAATTTTTACATTTTCGGGGTTCCATTGTTTTGCTATTGTACATGTCATATATATATTTACTAATTTCTAATTTTGCTTATCTTATATTTTTTTTCAATAGCCGCCCGTGCAATGCACGAGGCAAAATATATACTAGTAGAGCAAGAAGTAATCTCATATATATATATATATATATATATATATATATATATATATATATATATATATATATATATATATATATATATATATTTTCCTTTTCTTCCTTTCTGGAGAAATTGTTAGTACAAATTAAATTTAAAATCAGGGACTTTTACCAAACTCCTATACGGCAGGGGTTAGGCTAAGCACTCCCAACCTGTTCATGTACTTTCAAAAAGAATAAATAAATTAAGACTTGAACCCAAATTAATTAAACATTACATTTAAGTACCACGTGCTATATTTTGTGACATAATTAATAGTGGTAATAAAATTACAATGCAATGATATATTAAGACATTGATTTGTGTAAGAAGTTTGGCCTCAAACTTGCCAAACTTTCTTAATTTATATTGCACGCGTTGAGAAACTACAAGAAAATTAAAAATGGATGATGGTATTATGAAGTAGATTATTTTACTTGACTATGACCTTAAATAAATAATACATAAGTCTCGTTTGGTTGTTAAGACACGATTAATTAAGATAAAATTAAATAATCTAACGAAATTCAGTTGTATAAAGGTCCAATAAAAAATATGACTGGAAGGCAAGATAAGTCATAATAACATAATATATTTGCTGGTCAATCCGCCAAATTATAGGAGATATACCAAACGTCAAACAAAGTTCAATTATTAATTAATAATGGTTAATCTCCCTAATCAAACGAGACCATAGTATATACATGTTTAAAAGTACATATAGTGACTAATCATGTAATAATATATCCTTCAACTGACTACAACATTGACCTAGTTGGTGAGATAAGAAAAGTGCGGCGACTAAATCAACATGAATTCGATCACCGTCCTTGCCCCCAATTGTATTTTATATGTTATTTATTTTTTAAATGTAAAACTTTATTACTTTATACAACTTGTATTATTACTCTAATCAGTTCAAAAATAGATACACAATTTTCATATAAAAGAAAAACAATTTGTGGTAAAATAATATTTATTAATTACTACTGTATTTAAAGTATTACTGGTTGAAATATAAATAGTAGTATTTAGCATCATATAAAACTTTTAGTCAATGATTTTCTCAAATTTTAAATATGAACAATTAGTATAATAGTTATAAAAAAGGACTCGTAGTTTCAATATATTTGAAATTCAATCGTAATATATAATAGTTAAATCTCTATAAATTAATACATTTGGGACCATCAAAATTCTATTAATTTAGCGAAATATGAACTTATTAATAAATAATTAAGAATTATTAATTTATACATTAATTAATAACTTATTAATTTATGAAATAATTTTTATTATTATTTTCAATAAATATATTTTATTTTTTAGTTGTTACGTATATATATTACTCATTCTACTATTAGTTCAATGTATCATAGAGCCCATTTCTCGAACATTAGCTCTTAAAGCAATAATGAAAGTGAGCAATTTTATGTTGAGTTATGAGAAGACTATACCAAAAGTTCTAACCATGTTAAAAAAAAAGTTAGGGACGAGATTGATAATGACGCGAACTTCAACAAGAAATAAGTGACAATTAAATCATAATTTTATCAAGCCTTCATAGATCCACAAAATATGTATTGTACTATATAATTTAAAGAATTATTTTTAAGTATTATTAATTTATATTATACGGGACTTCTTACAAAATTTGAATATGTATTATCTTATCAATTTATTTTATTATTTAAGCGAGGTTATTAATTTATCTGATATTAAATTATCGAGGTTCTACTATATATATAGGGTAAATTACAACCACCCCCTAAGGTATGGTCAAATTACGAAAAAAACACTCATGTTTGGATAATTATAACTACCTCCTCAACTATGAATATTCTTACACGTCCACCCTTATGGTATCAAATTCAACATAATCTTTCTAGATTCCGTGGAAATTTTCTCTAGTTTGTATTCATTTTTGTGCAAAAATGCAGGTTTTTTTATGCACCCATAATCTTATATATATATATATATATATATATCCAAAAAACACATCTTATGGGCATCTTGCTTAATTCAAAATGTGAATGTCGAATGAGATAAAACGGTTACAAAATTGAGAATATTCCATATAATCTAAAAGATAACACAAATTTGACAACACAAGTATGGACGTATAAGAAGATTTATAGTTGAGGGGGCTGTAATAACCTAAACATGAAGGGGTTTTCGTAATTTGATCAGACCTCACGGCTGGTTGTAATTTACCCCCATCTCTCTCTCTCTCTATATATATATATATATATATATATATATATATATATATATATATAGAGAGAGACAATGTTACTTAAAGCGATGGTTTTGGAATCTTTTGTTTAGTTCATTATATTGTTTAGGTTAGACTTTTTCACAAGTTAATAAAATGTCCAAACTAGTACATTTTTCAAAAGTTGTCGCAACTATACATTATTAAACTACACAACTCAAACAAAAGTGCATGTTTGCCTATTATTAATTAGATGCGCATGGAGTTTTTTCATCACATGGCCACAGTCCAAATAAATTAATTAATCAACTGGTATTAATTAACATTCAAATTAAGTATAAGTATTAATTACTAATAGTCTAATAGTCCCACATTAATTTCATGATATATTAATTTGGTCGGTACTATTAGAATCACACCATCTAAATATTTCTTTATATTTTTCTGAATTGGAATTATTTGCAATCCCATGTTATGATGATGTCAGCATTTTGAACAATAAAATATCAAGGCAAATATGGAGGGAAACGAGAGATCATTTCGTGAAGTCTAGTATATGTGTGGTCAAGTGTGGGAAAAGCAACAATGAATCTCATATGGGCGACAGGAGACCCAATATATTGGATTTTAATTTGTCACACCTAATTAATTTCCAACATCTCCTTTGTTAAATTAAATATAATAATTGATGGGATTCGGCTCGACACTTTGAAGCCGAGCACCCCATACTTAAGACTAGTAGGCTGGAGCCCAACCAAATCTAGGCGAACAAAGAGAATCGAGATAAGCCGAGGTGTTCGTCGAAAAGAGAGCGCAAAGAAAAGGAGGCCAAAGAGCTCGCACAACTGGTAGTATACTTCACCTGATCACAAGATGTCAGTTCGCAAGATAAGAGCGGGGGTAGGTGGTGAACTAGAAAGCGGACATTATGTGGGGAAGATTCGAGTACATTTCCAGTAAACAAATAAATAAAATATAAATTAGGGTAAATGACAACCAACCCTTGAGGTATGGTCAATTTACGAAAAAACCCCTATTGTTTGGATAATTTCATCTACCCCTCAACTATGATTTTTCCTTACACCTCCACCCTTATGATGTCAAATTCAACATAATCATCTAGATTTCGTGGAATGTGCTCTAGTTTGTACTCGTTTTGTGTAAAAATACAGTTTCTGATGCACCAGAATCTGATATATACAAGCCAAAAAACTCATATTATGACCATCTTACTTCAAAATGTGGAGCTCGAAAACGGGTACAAAAGTGATAATATTCCATATAATCTTGAAGATTCCACTAAATTTGAAACCGCAAGGGTGGACGCGTATGAAAATTCATAGTTAAGGGGGTGATTGTAATTACTCAAACAAGAGGGGTTTTTATAATTTGGCCATATCTCAAGGGGTGGTTGTAATTTATTCTATGAATTAATGATTTGAAGATTGATCGATATATTGATGTAAACTGAGGACGGATACAAATGTCCTCAATTAGAAAAGCAACCATATATGCTTTCCTATATAAACAAATGTACAAAAACCCTATTAGGGTTACGGGCCTAATCGATAATACAATTCATAGTTTCTCTAAAACTCTCTTTCTCTCTTTTACATTCTCTCTGTAGTCTTGTTCATACTCTCGGCCTCGGGCCCTAAATCCGACAACGATTGTGCTTCTCCGACGAACAAGTGACCAGGACTTAAGAAACGTCTTATGATATTTTGGTGCCATCAATAATAATTACGAAATTGCCATAGGCTTTCATTTATAACTCTTTTTTTTTTTTTAATATTTTTTATTACTCCTAAAATTTGCTCACTTCAGTCTTGTAAGTTAGATATATTAAACTTGATTTTTCTTGTAACATTTCTCCCAAAATTATTTAATTTGAAACTATATATTAATATAATTATTGGAGAGAGTGACAGGTTTGAATGAAAACAACCACATGCATGTTCACGTAGAAACAGCTTGGTGTCAATCGAACTTTTTAGATTTAAAAGGCATCACATTACATGTGATTCAATTATTTGTTGGATGTTTTCCGGACAGAAATCAAGAAAGGGCATGTTAGTACATGTTGAGTGTAGATTTTACATTAAATACATTTATTTTACGTGGATGTTTTGTTTATATTTAATTACATTTGTGCTTTAATTGGTTGATTTTGTATTTAATAGGTGAAGAATCAGAATTATGTATCCATGAAGGAAAAATGATCAAAAATAAAAGAAAAAATTACAATTAGGAAGTAAATCAAATTGCAAGAAGGAATCTCGCAGCAGCTTTTACAGTGTTCACCATTTCGGACATATCTCACTCATACGAACTCCAAATCACTTGATTCAGACGACATTGGAAACCTAGCTTAAAGGGCTACAATTTGTATTTGGCACAACATTTCAAAATTTGGACTCCAACATAGTCAAAATTGGATTCAAAATCGACCAAAGTGCAGACAAAGCTTCGGACGGCCGTCCCAATTTTGTACTAAAATCTGGGACAACCGTCCCGTCATGCGAAGTTGAGCAGTAAGTAGGCTACGAAAATTTAGATGGTCGTCCCAAAATGACCTGAAATCGCAGACGGCCATCCTAGACCCCGATTCTGCACAGTTTGTAAGTTTTAATTGCAAAAGGAATATCTTTCCTTTTGATTAAGTCTTAACCACTATATCAATGGGATCCAAGGACGACGGAAATTTACACCGCAAAATGCGAAGAACGAATATCAAAACTCAAGCATATTTTTTCTTATTTCTTTTATTAATATTGTTTTGCTTATCATAAGAATCACGAGTAGCTAAGTCTTTAGTTTCTAGGATTTTATTCAAATCCTATGTGGGATTTGTGAACTCAATTCTATGATTTTATGCAAGTATTTATTTTGGATTATTTATTCTACTTGATTTATTAAGTATATGAACTTGATCACTTTATGTGCTTTATTGTTATTGTTGAATGCACGGATCAGAAGATCGGTTTAAAAATTAGAACTATAGTAGAAGAGCCTTTGTTGTGTTAGCATAGGAATATAGTTAATCTCTTAGGATTGTTGTTTTTATTAGTGTTTTTTTCTTTTTAGCTTCATCCCCCATCCTTTTGTTCGTCTAGATGAAGTTTAGGATAGTATAATTACGGTACTTGGTAAATTTAGGCACTTAATTTTCTGTGGATTGATATCTGTAATTCACTATTCTACAAAGCGCGATACTGTACCCTTGCGGTAATTCATGCGTAGGTTTTACGCGTATCACTCATATAGACAATGTTCATTTTCACCAGGAAAAGTAAGTCGAAGGGGGCTGGTTGTCGGCGCATACAACAACGGAGAAACAGGCTCAGAACCAGGCTCGCAAAGTCTGATCCCACATCGGGAGCGGATCAGGCCAATCAGTTTCTTCGCGGTGATTTTGGATTTAGGACCCTGGTCTTCCGAGATCCGTTTTCCAGGATTCGACTCCAAAGGACGCTGGAAATCAGAAGCATAAAAGTTGGGCTATCGACTTCCGTCAGCCGAGGGACAAGCCTTACATCCTTATATCTGCAATAGAACAAGAGAAGAGGCAGTATGAGAATACAATATATCAAGGAAGAAGTGTTGGGGATCGATGCATGTATACGCAGCGGAAAACAAAATTTAATCGAACTCAATGTTCGATTACATGCATTAATCAATTAATTGAACGTACCTTAACGCTTCCGCCATACACATGGTAATTTTTCATATTTTAATCGAAATTAAATAAAACGAAAAACAAAGACGAGCATGCTTGCATACGACATCATGAAATCGAAAACATACATTCTTCATATAATTGTCATGCTCACAAATTAATTCACATAATCCAATTATGAATTAATTCGCAGGGGTTTTCGATTTTACCTCTTGAAGCGTGAGATTTCGACGAATCGAAATCTATAAACTAAGTCACGTACAAGCTGCTATTAAACAACTCCAAGGCTGCGAAGAACCGACCGAACAGCAGCTGGTCCGATCTGATCTCGACGGCGGCACATGAGGTGCAGCGGCGGCGGCGCGTGGCAACGGCGACGGCGCGTGCGGGGCTGGCGGTGGTGGAGTTGCGTTCTTCCTCTCCAATTAGGTTTCACCTCGTACAACTAGACCCACTCTAACTGCAGTACTAGATACAGAAGAGTTAGAAAACAACGGGAATAAAGACGAGGAAGAAAAGAGAAGAAACCGGCGGCGGCGGCGGCGGCAGAGCGGCGGCGCGACGGCGGTGCGGCGGTGCAGCGGCGGGGCTGCAGCCGTGAGGCGGAGGACGGCCGTGCTTCATGCGGCTAGGGTTTTGGGGTTGTAAAATCTGATCTCAACTCATCATATGAGTTGTATTTATACTAGGGTTCATAACCCTCATTGGCTTAAATCATTGGGCTTGACCCACTGATCCATTAAGCCCACCCCTTCGTCGGCCTCGTTTCTTACAAACGATCGTCCACAAAATTATAACAAAATTATATTTGTGACGAGCATAAAGTCCTCGTCGATACGAGTGCCTCTTTGAAATTTTCAATTTCCAAAATTGGAAACTTCTAATTTAGTGGACCTGCTAAATCGGGAAACTACCCAATTTAGAAAGTTCACTAAATTTACGCATATCTCTTTCTCTCCGTTTATTCCAATTCGTAATCCACAATTACGAATCTTAGATTCAATCATATTGATATCCAACTACGCAAAGATTAACACATTAATCTATGCTTGTTGTTTTTCAAGGATCTATGTTACACGAGAAGTGTGACCCTCAATGGTTCAGGTGTAAGCTAGCCGTGGGCTCACAACTCTTTGTGATTCGAACAACACATTTTTCTTATACGAACTCCTCCCAAGAGTCCCGATTAGGGTAAAACTCATTTTACTCAATCGCCGATCAAATCGGTGCCCACCGAATCAAGATTGGCGTCTAGCAACTACGCATCATGATTCCGTAGATACAAATGAAGTGCCTGCAAGAACCTTGTGATATAGTTAACGTACAGTACGATCCCTTCGCAGCAAATGTCCCGATTGAACTAGAGGTATTGGTCCACCGAGACCTCTTATTAAGTTCAATAACCGTGCGAACGTTCTAGGTGTTATAATCCATTCGTGTGTGACTTAGAGAAACACATTTCCCTAATCACCCCACTATCAACTCCGGCCGGAGATTCCATGGATTACAAACCGACAGAACACACAGGACATCCATGACTACTCAAGCGCTCGAATTCCCTACTACAATGCACAGACTTCACACTAGATTTCGGACTGCACGAACGTTGGCCCTTGGAGCGGTCCGCGGTGGGACTCAGGGACAGGTCACGATACAGTCGGTCCTCTAATGAAGTCACGGTGATGTCTGGGTCTTAAGGACTAATGGTGCAAAACTATATCATAGAAACCTATTACTCGATGATTGGGAACCACTTATAGATTTCTAGGCGAGGGAGTTCAGTGAACTCATCTAATATGAGCACCCACTCAAGTATGCCGATGTCACAACACCGATGACTGATGAGACGCAGTACACATACACTAAGTGCTAGTCTCAAAAGGGAAAGGCCGGTATCCTCATTATTGGCGTAACCCATCGACTAGGAACAAGGTTTAACAGTTACATTACATTGCTGAGTTATCTCACGATTCTACTAGATCAACTCACAGTAATAGAGTAACTCGTTAGGACTATATCTATGCTGCTTGCATGGGATAAGAGATATAGAATGCCAAAAGGTATTTTACCATTAATTTGAAATAGATTATTTACGAGTAGCGTGAGAAAACACAACACTTAGTTGGCTTATTGGTCACATAATCTAACAAGAAGAAACAGGGAAGCCATATGTACATATGTCAGGAAGCCTACCTAGTGCAGCGTTGCGACATGGGTTGGGTCTTATTATTGTAGAAGTAAAAGTGACGTAATAGCCACAGTATTTAACAAGTATCTCGGGCAAGCCAAAACTTCGCCGAAAATGAGTTATAAGTCGTAACTCCCAGTCGTCAATGGGAAGAGATTTGCTTCTTCTCTCATCGGGGAAGGTAACAGTACAAGGGCGGGGATATGATGAATCTGGATTTTTTGCGAAGAAATAATGACCTTGCCACCCGTCCATTTTGTTCGGAGGCATACGAGAAGAGATGCAGACGTGGATGGGTTTGAGTTTTTTAGGACCATAACACTCCTAAAGTGGGCTGGAGAAGGAATGGCCCCGGACCAGGCACAAAGCATTCAAAAATCAGTCATCATTACGATCAAGTTGGGATGAAACTGGTTTATAGAGACCTCGTAAGTTTGGGCTATCTCGGTAAAATAATTAGGGGAGACTGGAAATGAAAGACCGTAGTAAAATTGTTCAGAAAACCAAGTACTATAACCAGGATGGGGCATGTGGGAACAACCAGAGGCAAGGGAAGGACTAACTCGAAATCCGAGGAGAGACCGACGTCTCTGATTAAATTAATGAGGTCAATATCGGTTAAGTAGGGGAGATAATACGTATATATACCAGGTAAAATTGTAATTACAAATGGACTTTGAGGGTAATATGATAATAGCACTTTACAAGTTATTTGGGAAAAAAGATCGGACTACCTGATCACATCTCTGGCAGTCGGATCCGGTATCACGTGATCGGTGGATTGTAACCTGGGGTCATGATCCATCTTGGATCTGGTTGTAACGAACCATATCTGAGATCCACCCAGTTTAAAAAATCAATATGCCTGGATCCGTCCAACCAAAACAACCCTTACCGTAAAACGAGAACCGGCAACTACATTTCTTTGTCCCAATATTTCAAGAATTCTTCACATCAATTTATTTTCGCCGTCCATGCACGTCAATAACTGATAATTGGTGTCTTAAGACGCACATATCTACCGGCCCACACAATTAATCTACACAATTAATGCTTCCCTAGTTTCGAACACAATATCCACAACAAAGAAATTACCGTATTTGAACTTCGAACTTGTCCAGCGAAACATCATCGAACTTGTCCAGCGAAACATCATAACACAAGTCGCCATCATCATCATCATCATCATCATCATCATCATCATCATCATCATCATCATCATCATCATCATCATCATCATCATCATCATCATCATCATCATCTACCTATAAAAGTTAAACAAAATAATTTAAATATAAACAAAACATGAAAAAAAACAGGTATTCTGTGCTTTAGAAGAAGTTTGTTTAAATATAAACAAAATATGAAAAAAAGAACAGGTATTCTGTGCTTTAGAAAAAGTTTGTTTAAATATAAACAAAACATGAAAAAAAAAAAACTCAGGTATTCTGTGCTTTAGAAGAAGTTTGTGAAGTGCATCTAATAAGATATTGATTTTTGACAATTAATTAAATGCATAAGTCTAATATTCTAATATTTTTCGAAATGGTGTACTATGGCACACATAAACATCAATTTGAAATTTTGTTTAGAATACAAAGGTAATCGTTCACAATGTAGAAGGAATTGGACTAACCATTAGTAAAAGAGTGTAGCACAATAATTGAGTGATTGGTCTTGATCACGGTAAAAAGAGAATAACTTTTGTCGTCTGTATTATTTCTAGTTGACAATAAATTACTTAATCTTTTAATCCCTAGATAATTAATGTACACGTTTAATTGGTGATCTCTACTTTGATTCACAATTGGAGAAATATCTATATTTAATCAAATGAACATCAGCGCATTGGGTAGAGACATTAAAAATTAATAGGTGGGAATTAATTATTCAAAGGAATCCACATCCTGAAATATGAAATTGGTAATAACCCTTTAATAAGTTATAAGATTTGTTTATTCCAAATCCTGGGCAGGAGGATATAAGATCATTATCCCAATAATGAGTAAAAATAGCTTATAAGATCATTATCCAAAGACTTAAAAAATTAACTGTAAGAATAAAATGTAATACCTTATCACCTCTTAAACCATCTTATAGCTCTTAAACGATCTTATGAGTTGTTTAAAGTAAGTATGGCCAAACGGGCTCTTAAGTCCCTAGTGTAGGTCCATAGATTTTTTTAATTAATCGAGAAAATGAAATTCAACCAATAATATATTTTTTGTAGAAAGAGTTGAAAATTAGAATCATTTTTGTAGGACCATATTACTTGTGGAAGAAGGATTTAGAGAATTTTTCTCTTCTTCTTTTCTCTCTCGATTTGTTAATTATAGATTTAGAGTGCGTTTGGATGAAGGGATTTGAAATGACTCTAATTTTGAGTCATTTGAAATTCACCTCTATTGCTCAAAAAACAACTAAAAAAAACTAAGGCGTGTGGATTTGAAATTCATCTCCAAATTCTTCAATTCAAACAAGTCCAAGAAATTTGTTATTATGGATTTAAAATCCCTCCCCCAAATCTCTCCGTCCAAAGACACTTAGTTTTATTGAAGTACAAACCCAATAGAAGGATTAGAGACAAGCTCAATACAAAATTGGAGGTCTCCTCAGCTTACGTTCATTCTCGAATTTGCTGAGCAGTCCCGCGAGGAAATTCATAATAAATCAACCATTTATCCGAATGACTTGAAAAGTTTACATTAGTTTCCTAACCCATAGTTATACAATTCGTCCAAAGGGTTTTTTTTTCCATCAGACCGATAATCACAGAGATATTGGTGAAGGAAGAGGAATGAAAATTTTAGGACTAACAATTTTACAAGAATGGAAAGCTTAGCGTGGATTCCCGTTCGTGCGCCGAAACTAAAAACAAAAAAGACACACAAGGATTTTTGAAATCCATAAGCAAATCTTAGATTAGATTTAATTCCGCATCATGAGAATTTAATCTGCGTAATTATGCTTAATTAAAGCTATTTATTAGTAAGTCCCTTATTTTAATTAAAGCTATTTGTAAGGACCTTCACCCAATTTCAGCTTGTTACAAAAAAGTATAAACTCATATGGCGAACCTGATCAATTGTGTTCTCCTGAAATTCGAATGAGTTCCGACGGTAAGAAGAGAAAAAGGCCTAAGCCCTACGAGACTCAGTTTCCGGTGGAACTATTTTTAAATTCACTGCCGTCGTCGAAGCCCGATTTCTGCCGGTTGATCGCCGTTGTTTCCATCGCCGCGGCGGTGGCGGTGGCTTGTAACTTCGTCGCCACCTCTTTCAGTCAGCCGCCCAAACCATTCTGCGATACTACTTCCGATCCCGATGGTTCGCCCTTCGGTAATGTTTCTAATTTATTCTCGCCCTATTCAATTTTGCTGCCCTAGTTTTTTATTGATTTTATTTATAGTTTATGGAACGAAGGTCACATTTGATAATGCTAATTACACTCTGTGTGTGTGTGTGTGTGTGTGTGTGTGTGTGTGAAGAAGTTTCCGTTCTACTGTTAATATTGCTTTTATATTTGTGCTTGTTAGTTATAAAACAACAAAGAGTTCTGAAAGTAAACATAGAAACACTGAACTGTGAGAAATCAAAGTAAAAGACAAGGAGAAAAAGATTTCTTCATGCTAGTATACAGGCAAATGAAATAAGACCTGTTTTATGTAAGAAAAAGGATACTGCTGTGGTCAAATTAAGAAAATTATTTTCGAATTACTCGAGACTCATCCAATTTTATTAAGGACTCCAAACAAAAGGTAGTTGTTGAAAGAACTTATGGTATACACGTATACAGGATTCGGTACTTGTCTTCATTTGGTTGAGTTCTAAGTCCAGTTTCGAGCTTTATCTTTATAAGCATAGTCAGGTTTGCAAATTAGTTCATTAGAATCGAATTGAGGTTTCTGAAATGGCCTCAAACTCTTAGTAGAGTTTGCCTTATTAAATTCACATGTGCCATGCTGTTTATAACTTTAGGCTCTAGAATGATCAACAACCCAAAATCGTCGAGCTGGACTTCGGCTCCTTAAAATCTGTTAACTTCCAACTCTTTGCTTTTAGCTAACATGCAGTAACCTTCCTTTTCATTCTCTTGAAGATTTAGAACAAACAGAATGATGTATAGACATCCACTTAGGCAACCAAAACAGTGAAGAATGAGAATCGAGTTCAGCAAAGAGGGGAAATTTATTTAGTATTATGCTATAACTAGACTTTCACTTATACTTAAATGATAAAACGTTACTTGAAATGTAAAATATAAAAATATAATGAAAGAATTTAAAGCTCTAGTTTTTCTGAGAATCTTGTTCAGGCTCAAAATTGAGAAGCTAAAAGTCCTGAAGTAAGAGCTGGTTCTGGTTGTGCTGTTCACCTATGCACAAGGAATACTGCTTCTATTATAACTACACACATCAAAAGAATGTTTGGACTTAGACACCCACTAACTTGCAGAAAATCATGAATCGTCTTTTAAAATCAAATGAAATTCTTTTTTTTTTTTTTTTTTTTTTTTTTTACCTTTTTTAATGTTCGGCAATAAACCTACCCGGTCGCCAAATGTCTCAATTCTAAAGTTATTTGGAGCATATATCTACTATTAGAGTAAAAGGCATGCGAGGCACGAACATGAAATGATGTATAAAAAAGTCGGGATGCGTGAGAAAGGATAACCACAAGAAAACTCGTATAATGTGGGGAACTCAAAGTATATATTCAATTGAAATAGTAAAGGTTATATTCCTATTTACTTTCCTCAAGATGGATTATGTTTCAACCAGGTTTTTTTTAGCGTTAGTTCAGTCCTAGTTACACTCAAATTTGACGTCTAACTTGACTCCAAACTATTATGGGACTTAGAAAAAAACTCTACAACTTAAATTACAATCATGTAAACAACCAAACTGGATTTTACACCAGATTTCTTTGAATGAAACAGCACTGTTGAATAAAATAATACTTTTTACATTCTTCTCATTAATCCTTTGTTCTCTGCATTAGGGACCTATGTCGACAACTATAGATATTTAATGAACTGTCGGAATCTAACTGGCATGTAAGGTAGGTTACTTGTTGGAGCTGCAGACGAAGATACAACATTGGAGTAGTATTAGCAACCCTAACCACCAGTGATAATGTTTCCCGGAAGAAGTACTTACGAAATTATATGTTTGTCTCCACTGTGTTGACCTCACTAGTTCACATTGTTGCCCTAATATTTTCTGATCTCATCTACACATTTCTCATATCACACATTTTATAAATTGCCTTCCTTTCAAATATATTGTTTATATCATGACTGGGAATCTATCACACAAGCACTTTATGAAAGCTAGGAGGCTGGGAGGGTTTTTGTTATTGAACCATTTTCCAACTAACATTTCATTACCACTTAAAGAGATTTGATGAATTATTCGTTTCTAAAGATAGTCGTTGCCAAGGTAGTTAAAATCGGGATTTTAAGTGAAATCGGAGAGGGGTAGTAAAATCGGAAACGTAAAATCGAATCGTAAAATCGTAAAATCAGATTTTACATGTATTGTAAAATAAATATATTTATTACTTACTACTAAGAAACATCCTAAACACAAATAAAATAAGTCATAATATACATAAAATATGTCCTAACAAATATAAAACATCCCAACATTAACAAAACATGTTTTAACATTAGTTAAACATAGCAGTGTTAGGAGATAACTGAAACTGACACTCACAGCCGCTGGATGTTTTTTTTAACAGAAGAGAAGTATTTTCTTCTCGTCATGATAGATTGTTATTTTAGGTCAAATTTAGGCTGAGCTTTATATATTCTGGATTATTTGGTAATTTGCTGAATTTTTTTAGTTAAAAAACTGAATTTATGATACTAGAATCCAAAGTTTCAGCCAAATTCTTGACAAAAACCAAAATCGCAATAAAATCGCGTTTTTAACGATTTCGAACGTGATTTCACACGATTTTAAGGCACTTGCGATTTTAGTGCGATCTTACTCCTTTTCAGTGTGTAAAATCTTAAAGTCTTACGATTTTACGATTTAGATCTCGATTTTGACTACATTGGTCATTGCTTTATGTAGTTATGTAGTCTTAACAGTTGAGTCAGCCGTACTGCATGTTACCAGCATTTTACTGATTGTTGCTTTTGCGTCAGATTACTGTGAACCCTGTCCGGAAAATGGAGAATGTTACGATGGCAAGTTGAAATGTATCGACGGCTATAGAAAGCATGTAAATTTATGTGTTCGGGATGGAGATGTTGACAAAGCAGCTATGAAACTCGTGCGTTATATCTGTCTTGTACTTTCTCTTTAAATTATTTTATTTATCCACACTCACCTTTATTTCCACGAGTAAAATCTCACTAGTATGAACTGATGATATTGCAGTCAAAATGGGTAGAAGTTCGTCTGTGTGAAGCTTATGCTCAACTTTTGTGCAGTGGAACTGGAAAATGTTGGGTTTGTGATATTTAGATTCTTTTAAACATTAGCTGGTTTCAGAAACTTATCTCATGCAATGAAGACAACATAGATAACCAACTTATCGTAGCTATATGCATTATGATTTCTTAAATTTTATATTTTAGGTTTCAAAGGATGAGCTCTTTAATGAATTGGATAACTACAATTTGGGAGATAATCACAGAGTGGATGAGTCCATTTACGCGCCAGCAAAACAAAGAGCCATCCAAAACATCCACAGTTTATTGGAGACTAAAAGAGACGATTATGGGTAAGCTCCTTTTAGTATTTAAGTAAGGAAGTGTGGCATTTTTTCTAAAAAATAATTTAACTTCTTCATCCTTTTGATTTGATTTACATAAATGCTGTTTTAGGATTGAAGAATTCAAGTGCCCAGAGTCGCTTGTGAACCATTATAAACCACTCTCCTGTGTCGTGCAACAGTGGCTTATCAAGCATGCTTTACTTTCAATACTCACTTTTCTGTCGGTACTTCACTATATAATGCCGCTATTTGGTATTTCGATACAGAATACAGCTGTAAAAGCTTATGTTATAGCACCTGCATGTTAAAGATTGTTGACCATATTGAAGTTTACAGCTTGTGGGATGCATATTCATCGCAAACAGGGCCTATCAAAGGCATCACTTGTCTGTCCGAGCCGAACATCTTTACCATGAGGTATGAAGTCATTGCTTTGTTTGATATGCGTAGTTAACTTATAGGCCTATATCGTTACCGTGTTTGAAATAGAACTTTCTGGTGTATGGTATAAGAGGCTGGAAAATTCCATTCTCAATTAAAGTCTTTTGAAGTCTTTCTTATGCTGAACTGGAATTCCTTGGTAGCCTTTTAATAAATGTAAAAAATTTAAAATATTTTGTTTCTTTTCTGGTGTCTTATTGATGGGGATTCAAATATTAGTACCTGTTCGAGGGAGGTAGCAAAAATCTCACCCCTGTAAATGAATTCACGAAGTAGAAGATTCGAACAGCACAAGTACAAACGTAAGAGTCATAACTGAATCCATAAGCCTATAGAACAAATTAGGAAATTTCTAGGAATGAATCCCTGATTTTTAAGGATAAACTATTAGCTGGTATGAATCCCTATTCTTTATATATATTGTTTGTAAATAACCGTGAAATCTAAACAATATGGATGCATTAATTATGCATTACTAAACATGAATTAGTCAACTTTCTCAAAAATGTTATGCACACAGTACAGGAGCGCACTGTTAATCTTATTTATGTAGCTTAATTACTTTATTCTTCAGTCACGACTGAGTTTTTGAGACTGCTCTTACGTATTCTCAACTAACAATCAAGATATGTATGTCTGTAAATATATGAGCATGCATTTTCTTATTTTATGTGAATAAATGAATGAATAAATGTTAAATATGTATTTCATGATCTCTATCTCTAATGCAAACATATTTCTCAACAAAGTAATAGACTTGATCAAAATTTCTCAGCAAATTAATAATTGATAATGCTAGATGTTGTCCTCTCACTCCCACTATTGTATGAGAAAGAATTTTCCAGGAATATACATGTTCTGATTAATGGTTTTGAATAATGAAAAGATTTAAATAACTGTTGATATCTTTATCTGTATATGGTCTGTCGTTTCAGATGATGTAATCTTAATCTATTGCTAGATGCTGAGGTTTTAATTTCCTTAAGAGTCTTATTACACTACAGAGACTAGCTGGATTTTTTCGGAGTTAAAAATTGACTGATTCTCTCTGGCTGTTGCATTTTTAACATGCTCAAAGACTACTATTAATTGAGATGGTAATTATTTTAGGTTTGTGATATACTTGAAGAGAAGCCGTTGGAGTCCAGGAGAGTAAATGGTGAATGTGAACCCTGGATCGTTGCCTCCTGGTTGCGAGATCATCTTCTCTCACCGAAAGAAAGAAAGGATCCACTTTTGTGGAGAAAGGTATTGAGATCTAATTAATGTTTGCCATCTAATTAATGATTTGATTATTAGTTAAAAAATTATACTTTATTTTTATTTTTTAAGATAACTTCACTTATTGATAAGAAAAAAGATACAAAAGGCCGAGTTAAGGCCTATAATACCAAGTGTGAATTTATCCAAGCGTTACAGTTAAAAGTTATCTTTGCTATCAGCTAAATATTGTATGAGGTCAAACTATATTGAAAATTTTGTGACATAAGTAGCATATGTGGTTTAGGTCATAGTCGGCGTGACTTCAACCTTCTGATTATTTCTCTTTTAATTAGATATTTGTTTACTTGACCTGTTTACGTTCCGGTTCTCTGTTAGGCTCCATGTAGAAAGGATCTACTATTTTTTGTTAATTAAAAAAATCACATGATTGTCATTTCTGCTGCTGTTTGTTCTTGTAGGTTGAGGAGTTGATTCAAGAAGATTCCCGTATAGACCAGTACCCAAAGTTACTAAAGGGCGAATCAAAGGTTGTATGGGAGTGGCAAGGTACGAATACAATCATAAGATTATGCACAAAACATATAGATTGTTTAGGAAGATGAAAAATCTCAACGCCGCACATGTCTTCTAAAGAACTTTTTAGTGCATAATCGTATGGTGTGAAAAATACGCCACATGTTTTGTTTTTCTGCTGCAGTAACACGAACTCTGCTTCTGCGGTTGACTGTGCAACTATCTCCTCTTTTTTGAGCTCCAGAAAACATTTAAGCAAAGGCTAAAGCAATAACCGAACTTGAATTGATCGATCTGAACCTTTACTATAGCAATAATAACCTCTACTATAACAAAGAAGCGACACCTGTAAATAACAACCCAGATCTAAACATAAAAGCACACTGACTTAGTGCAGTACCAAGCAACTAACTGTCGTGAACCTCTAACAGAAAAATATGTTAGTTGCTGCATTTTTTCAGCAAAGTGCATTGCAGTTTTTGTGTTTAACATCGTAGAGCTTGGTTCCGATATTCATCAATGACAACGAAGGTATAAGAAGGTCAAAATAGCACTTTCAAGATATATTGCAAGTACTTCAATATTATATAATTACCGAATGTCTTAAGGATTTTAACTTATATCATGTATTGTCAAGAGAAGGTTCAAATATTTTAGGAGTTGTAAGAAGTGCCTGCCGTTATTCTTATAATTAAAGATTGAATTCCGCATAGTGTCTGTGACAACTTTGTAAGTTCAGCTCCCAAGATATGATGTTGCTGTAAGAAAATTAGTCAAAAAATGACGGTTCAAATCTTTGAATTCCATATTATCTGCTGCTTCAGTTTTCGGTTAAAGATTCCCTGAAGTTTGACCATGTCTCTCTCTCTCTCTCTCTCTCTCTCTCTCTCAGTTGAAGGTTCTCTAGGCTCTTCAGAAAAGAGAAAGAAAACCGACGGAAATACACCAGAATTGAAGAAATCCATGAATTCATGTTCTACTGTTCATCGCAGGGTGCATGCTGGTGAGCCTTCAAGTTGTTAAGTGATGTAAACTTTCAAGACTTCATCATTTTTTATAGATCATGTATACAAGCGTGTAATTGTAGATGTGTGAAGGCATCAAATGCATCATTAATAGTATTTCAAATTTGAGTTTCGGTGTTGATCGAATATCCTCTCGTTGCCATAACTTTGAACTGAACCAACCACCCATCTCTTGTTACCCCTGGTTAGCGTTAAACTGAAAATATGGTGTCACGATTCCGCATTTATAGTTTTAGTTCGCATGAATTTGATTCTTGTACGAGCTAGTGAGGTTAATAATTTTTATTTTATTTTTTTTACTTGCTACTCAGGCTGATACGAAGATAGTATTATGAGATGGAGGTATTGTGTTGGAGCTCTCGTAAAAGATTCTGATCGATTAGTAGGCATGCTGTTGAATTTTGTTTCCCACTGATTGAATTTTGTAATCAAGCCTATGTTTATTTTCCCCCCTGAAAAATTAATGTTCCGATATATGGGCGATTGAAGGACCTGATTGATTCCCTTAGCTTGTTGTAAGTGGTAGAGTTGTAATATAGCATCTTCACAAAGTTGAAAACCAAGTTCGAGTCACTAGTGTGTATTCTTCGTTTTCACCGAAACTTTAAAGTCATATATCCGGTTTGATTTCGTTCGTTGTTTAATATGGATACCGTTTTGTTGATTATGCGTCATCTAGAAAAATATATAAGGAACTCGTTATAGGGTATTTGTGTTAAAACGACATTGAAATAGAAATAACTACATGATAAAATATCGATTTAGGAAACTTCTAGCTAGACATCGATTTGAAATTTATGAGCATAGTAGCTATATACTAATGCACAAAAATTTAGTTGGGAAGCTTTTTGATGCCTATGTATATTTGTCTTTCTGAACATGATGTTATGGTGAAGAATGTAGGAACAGAAGTAATGTTTGTTTATTCTTGATGATATTATTCTAGGTTTGAAGAGAAAACTCAAAAGCAGTCAAAATATTGAAAATTCAAATTAAATGTGAACACGTGTGGGAAATGATATCTAAATTGATATGTCAAAAGTTCTTGTTTTTATATATAAGATTTTCAACTATTTGAGTAGAAAAATGTTTATAATCAACACTTGATAAATCATACACCAAATATTTAACGTTGTACGACCTGATTTACACAATAAATCAGGAGATTCTCACATACTCATTGAATCTAATTCTGAGATGGTGGTTGGTTAACATGATGAATGGAAAGACAACGATCCAATGGAAACAACAGAATGTGTTCGGGCATGCGTTCGTAAACTTTGATAGAATATCAAAATAACTAAGCATTTGTTTTCGATAACATAATCAACTGCCTAATTTTGCTGCTAAGAAAGCTCGAGAATCTTCATCTGACAAGCACTATATACTATTTTCCACGACGGAATAAGTTTATTTACTTGTGATCGCAATTTGTGTAATAACAATTAATTGGGGTACCTTCTTTCCTTGATTTGTCGTCGTGCTCGATTTGATTTCCAGCTTGTATTGGCGCCAGCCTATGTTTAGAATGAATTTGTAATTTTATTTTATTTTTAGTATATTTTATTAATATGGTTTTTTTTAAATATATTTTAATATAATTTCAAATTAAAGTTGTGTAGGAGCGCCGAGAGGCACAATGCGAGTCTCGATCGGATTACTTCTCTAGATAATTTTACTATTCAGAGGCTCACGGACGATGTTGAGCTGTTGGAGGCATCTAAGCTTGACAGGTCACAACATTGCTACGTACGCAATGTGGATTGTGGACTTCCGTTGGCGTTCATCGAGAGTTGGCAGCCCGAGACGAACAATTTTCACATGTTGTGTGGCGAGATGACGATAAAACTCTATGATGTTTAGATGGTCTAGGATTTGCGTATCGACGGGCTTTTAGTAGGCGACGATTTTGCAAGAGAGAGAGAGAGAGAGTAGTGTGAGCTGCAGCTTGCGGAGTTTTTAGACCTTGATCTAGATAACACCTAGGAGTACTTCAGACATTCCGAAATTACGTGGATAGAGAGATCCACAATCGGTGTATTCCAGCGTGATCGGACCTGCAGCCCGATAGGAAATTTATGGTATTTTGCTCTCTTTTGGATTTTCTTGCATTCTCTTGCAAAATTTAGAAAAGCATAGAAAAATATTGTGAGAATTTCAAATATATCCGAATTTGGAACAAGAAATTATAAAATAATGTAATTTCCAAAAGTTCCGATATTTCGCCGATTCCGAGGTACTCCGAAATATTAATGAATTTTTGCATTCCAAAATTTTGAACGGAAATTGAAACCCATTTTTCACTTCCGAAAAAAAAAAAAGAAAATTTTCCAAAAAAACCATTTCCGATACACTCCGTCTGATTTCCACTCATATGTGGAATCCATTTTATAAACACTAGCAATTTTTCCAGTACGATGCACGGGTAGCATTAAAGAAAATTTAAACATGTGACAATTAAATATTATCTTTATATATAAAAGAAAGGTTTGTCCCGAAACCCTAAAATCAGTATTTTTAAATATTTTTGGAAAATATTTGTTTCCTTTATTTTCTTCTTTTTTATAGCACATTCAAAATTATTTGTTTTTTCTTCCTTTTTTTATAGAACGCATTTCGATTTTTTTTTTAATTATTTTTTTTTCTTCTTCTTTTTATTTCCCCACGAAACACTGTCAATTTTTTTTTACGTTTTTATTTCTTTTTAAAAAAAAATATTTTCCTTTTTTTTTTCCTCTTCCAGCACTAAATTTCCTCTTTTTTTATAGGACACGTTTTTTTAATTATTTTGTTTTTCTTTTTTTATTGTTTTTTTTCCTCCCCCACTAAACACGTCCAACTTTGAAATTTTTTTTCACGTTTGTTTTTTTTTTCCATTATATTTTTTTCTTTTTTTCTTCTTTTTTTGTTATTTAAACTTAATAATTTATTCGTATCTAGAAATTTTCTATCATATACATAAGAGTTAAGAAAAACAAGATCATTCTAATTATAAACGTGGAGAAGAACCATACAAAGATTATATTAGTGGCTAAACATTTAATATTTTATTGAATTTTTTTATAATATTTTATTTGATCATTCATATTACACAATAATTAGCAACTTATTTTACATAAAATTCATCATATATAACTTTTTTTTTTATTTGTAAAGCAATTAATAATGTGCAATTTTTATCAATTAAATCTTAAATAGTATAAATCATTGACTAAAATAGTAAGAATCACGTGCATTGCACGTGGTACTAACTAGTATTACTAATATTACTATCTCAAAAAGTAATTAGTGAAAAGTTAATTGATGAAATTGTGGTGTAAATCATGAAACTGAAGTTGAATTATGGTAACAAATATAATTGATCGAAACAATATAAAATGATATATAATAGGTCGCAAACTATAATATTTTTGTTACACTTAGAAACTAAGTTGTACCACTTTTGTTTTAGAGCTAAAAAAAAGAGGAACTAGGACAAAAGCATGAGACGTTTGTCATGTCCTCAATCCTCAATATTCTCTATCTGCTTGAGCAATTCTACCTTGGTCATTAGATTGATGATCCCCAGGTTTGTTTCATTCATGACAGTCGGAGGTAATTTTCTTCTCCAGAGCTCCAGGTTTTTTAACCAAGCCGTCATTCTTCTCCATGGCGGTGACCACCCAATTTTCTTCCTCCCGGTGGTGGTACTCTTAATATCTTTCTTTTTCTATCAGATCCATGAACACCACTCAATTTTCTTCCTCCCCGGTGGTTCTCTATCTTTTCTGTTCTTTTTCTCCATAACCTAGCTGCCGCTCTCTTCTTCTCCATGGCCGGCGACCACCAAACCAATTCTCTCCCTCCCGGTGGTGGTACTCTTCTCTCTATATTTATTTTTCTATCAGATCCATGAACACCACCCAATTTTGTCCCTCCCCCGGTGGTGATAACTTATATTATTTTCCGACATCTTGTTCTTCTTAGTCGGTAAATCTAATTTTTCTCTCTTTAATCTCTATCTTCTTTTAATTATTCCTCTTCCCCCTCTCATATCTTCTCTCAATCTCTTTCGATTCATACAAACACACACACAAAAAAAAAAAAAAATTGCTTATTTTTCTCTCACCCGTTATTATTATTATTTTTGTGTATCGCGGTTTCTGTCCAGTCTTCACTTTTAAAGTTTATTCGTTCCGACTGCGGGAGCGTATTAGCAAGTGATTGTCCAGTCTTCACGTTCGTCACGTTTCGACCGCGGGGGCGTATTAGAGTATGTTATATTATTAGATATTATAGGATATTAGGATTCTATTATGATTCGGTTACCTAGATTAGTTAGGGTTTAGTTACCTAGTCAAACTCTATTACCTCGCATTATTTCTCTATATATATTTCATGTAAATCAACCCATAACACAATGAGGGTTTCTATTATATTACGTATTATTATTTCTCTCTTTCTTCTATTATATTCGTCCTATACTTCCCCCAATTGTAATCTCCTATGCCGTCAATGTCCTCCCACAAATGAAACATCCACCAATTATCTACAACAATTACGTGTGCATACTATATTCAAATGGTAGACAACTGTACCAATAATAATAGTTTCATCATACATAAATCCAAATATTTTGATCAAACCTAAATCATCTAATTAATGTGCATAAGGGGGCTAGATACCAGCATCAAGGATCCGTGCATCCTTATCTCCTTTCTCCTTAAATTTATTTTGTGTTGGATTTAAATTTTGGGATGTTTGTGCATAAGCCTCTGACCAATCATTTTTATTATTTTAGGTTCAAGGTTTATATCTTTTTTTGCATCCTTTTAATATGTATTATAAAGGGTAATTGGCACTTTGCCCCCCAAACTATAGTGGCTTTTGCACTTTACCCCCTGGACTAATTATTTTTACAAAATTTTCCCTCAACTCATGAAACACTTGCACGGTGTCTTAAATTGGCAAATTCTGGTCTATTTTTGCCGGAATCACCCGCACATGAGCTGCACGTGAGATTTAGGAGGACACAATTGTCAATTCTATCACAAATAAACCTAGCCCTCCTTTTCACAACAATTTTCCCTCGTTTTTTACTGAGATTTTCCCTCCTTTTATTTTCATTCCCCTGCTATAAAATACTTTGCACCAATGTAACCTAAGCTCCGTATTTCCTTGTTCTTTTACCCCCTTTTTTGTCATTCAGCTTTATCTATATTTTGCTATTTTCTTGCTCGAAATGGACGTGAGTTGCAATTGTTCAAGGAAGCCAATTTCAAGAACTTCATGGACAGATATGAATCCAGGAAGAAGATACTCCACTTGTCCGAAGTACAGGGTAATTTTCGTGTATATACCTTGGTTTATGTAGATTCTCAACACCTTAAAAGAGTTCTCTATTTTATGTTCAAAATTTGTAGGAAGTTGGAGGATGCAATTACTTTGTATGGATTGACCCTCCAATGTGTGAAAGATTGCGCATGATTATACCCGGTTTACTTCGCAAGATTAACAAACGTGAGGAGGAGCTGAAGAAGAAAAGTTTGAGAGAAAAATGGATGTGGATGGTGTTTGTAGCTTCATGGTGTGTGTTGTATTTTATTATGAGAAGGAAGAAGATAATTTTGCAGAATGTTGGTGGCAAAATGATGTATCTAACTATGTGTAATTGTAGTAGGAAGTGGAAAATTGTGGTTTAATGAATTTTCTATTCTAATGCTTTACTTTCTCTGTTGCAATGTAAGTAATGAAATTTATGTTTTTATTGGCTCCGTTGTAATGTAATTTGATGTAATGTTGAAAAACAAATTATGTTACAGTAGTGTGTGTTTAAATTTTGGATATAATTTGTTGATTTATTATTACAGTAGTGTGTGTTTTAATTTTGGATGTAATTTGTTGTTCTTACAAACTTATCTTCAAAATACAAAATTATACTACTCACAGAACAACTTTAACAAAAAGAAGAAAAAAATTTATTATTCTATGAATGCATACTTCTTCCAACTTAGACTAACAATTCTTACAAAATATAAAGAAAAAAAATGTACACAGTAAAGTAGTATAATATATTGTCAAAACATAATGCAACTTGCATCATCTGTAACAAAGTAAAACATATTACATTCAACTTGCACAATCTATACTAAGGTTATCATAATACCAAAAAATAATGCAACTTGCACAAATTCTGACCAACAAAAAAAGTACTTCACTTATGCAGAATCATAAAAGGCTTACAAAACATAATCATCCAAATTTTAATACAAAACGAAGTCATCCAAAAAGTGTGCATATTATAAAAAAATGAAGATTTCCACTGCATATTAACAGTCAGTGTCATTCTTCTTGCAACATTTTCCATTTTCACTTATCTCTTTTATTTCCTAATTACTTGCAACTTGGATTTTCTTTTGGAGCTTTTCTCCACTTCCACATTCATAGTTGTCTCAATTATCTCCTCATCAACCTGTTAAAAAAATGCATTAGCATTTGAGCTTATAAACTGCCAAAATAACAATATGGCAAACTTACAAAATCCAGTAATGATTCATACTCAACCCTCAATGGCTCCTTCTCGGTCCTCAATGGATCCTTCTCAGCCATTCTTGATGTTTTTCTCTAGGAATTTAAATGAAAATACAATTAGAATAAAGAAAATGACATATAACTGAAATAATATATAAAGTAAAAAGCTTACCTTTCTTTTTGGTTCTCAATTCCAGTAGGATTCTTCAATGGACAACCAAGGGCATTGTGATTTTTTTGGTGACAAACACTGCATGACATGACCACTCCCTGTCTTCCCAATTTGCCAATCTTTGTGATTGTCCTGCCAACTTGTGCTGGTATTTCTTTGGTTGATCCTTCACCAGGCTGTTTTTTTCTACCATGAAGTTTTGGCCTTCCAGGCATTTTTTCAATCTCAGGAGGTAGCAACTTCTGTTTTTCAGAATGTGGCCAAGCATCATTGCCTTCCATGGTGTCCATCAAGTGGCTATATACTCTCATATAAGTCTCTTTCTTGTAACAATCCTCCACATAATCTTCAGGAGCGTATCCCATGAAAAACATTCCAGAAATTGCATGAGCACAAGGGATACCAGAGAGCTGCCATCTCCTACAACTACAGACCCTATGTTCCAAATTCACCTTAAACATGTCCCCGTAGCAACTTTCCAATTCAAACTGGTTGCTTCCATTCCAATGTGCAATGTACTCCATTGATTTTTTTTTCAACTCTTCCAACTGTCTTTGGATGTTAGAGAATATTTCACCATTATATTTTTCCATCTTATCCATTTTTACATAAATCCTCTTCATCAGAATTATCTTAATTTCTTCTAACATGTCAATTATAGGACAACATATGGCTTTTAAGATCATGGCATTAAAGCTCTCACACATATTATTGAGCAAGCTATCACATTTGGATGTTGTACTGAACCAAGCTCTGCTCCAATGGGTTGCCGGCCTTTTAGCAAGCCATTGATATGCACTTTTGTCCATTCCACTCAATCCCTCATAATTCTTTCAAAGTCAACAACTCTAGATGCTCTTGCAGCATTCCACAATATGTTTTTGAGAGCTAATCGCCGGTGTGACAATTTAAAGTTGGAGTATAAATGCATCACACAGAACCTATGTTCACAGTTTGGCATCAAAGTCTCCACTGCATCAATCAACCCTTTTTGTTTATCACTCATTACTGTCCACATACCACAATTGCCTATCTCTAGATCAGTTTTCAACAGGTCAATAAACCACAACCATGATTCTCTTTTCTCCTTTTCAACCGCTGCATAGGCAAAGGGGTACATGCCATTGTTAGCATCAATACCAACAGCACATAGCAATATTCCACCATAATCAGACTTCAAGTGACACCCATCAAGGAAGATCACAGGCCTACAACCATCAAGAAATCCCTTCTTTAGAGCCCCCCAACACAAATAAATTCTTTAAAACTTAAGGTCCTCACCTACAACTTTAGTTTTGATTTTCACAGTAGTGCCAGGGTTAGTTCTAACAATTTCAGAGGCATATCTCCAAATAAGGCCATACTGTTCCACACTAGAACCTGTATTTATTTGCTTAGCCTTGGTTTTAGCCCTATACATTTGCCACCTACTGAATAAAAGTTTACAGTCGTTCTGTACAACTGCCATCATGGAATCCACAGGCCAATTGGGATTTGTCCTGATATGAGCTGAATATTTATTTGCCAACCACTTGGAAGTTGCACATGTGACCTTTTCTTTCCTAGTGCACTCATGAATAGCATTCAGAGTCTTAATATGAAAGGTAGCCTCATTTCTCAGCTGGGATGCATAAATTTTCCAAAGACATGTTTTGTGTTTACAGATAGCTTGGACCTTGTTCTTCTCGTTCTTTTCAAATTTTATATCTCTGCCCTGCACAATTGAGTGTTGTCTTACAACACTTCTAAATGTGGCTGCATCAGAAAAGTACAGGCCAAGCTCAAACTGTGGATCGCCATATCTACATTTGGATTGAAAACAGGGAAATTATTGTGAGTGAATTGGCTCTTCATTTGTTTGCTTGTACCCGCATCCTCGTCAACAAGTGAACTGAATCTCAATGATTTTCTAAGTTTAGGAGCTTTAGAAGTGTTTTCGATTAACCCTCCCCATTCACCATCAAAATCAACATATTGATCATAGTTGAAATCATCATCAGACTCAAAAAACTCACTATCGACTATGTAATCAGAGTGTTCTGAATCTTGGCCAACAGATTGTACATCACTACCTCCACTGTCATTCAAATCTAATAAACCATCATTATAAAATGGTTCACTCAGAGGTTGAGGAGGTGTGACATTAGGTTGGGAGGGTACATACACTTCTTCATCATCATCATCATCATCATCATCATCATCATCATCATCATCATCATCATCATCAAGTTGTTCATCATCACCAATATACCCCACTGGTTCATCCACCTGCGGAAAAGAGCCACCTGTTGTTTCATTTTTCCCATTCTCGGGTTTATCTTCACTTAATACTTCATGTTGTACATATATTTCAGCTACTCTTTCACCATCAATAAAGTTGACTAAAGCCATTGCATCGATGTCATGTTTCATTATTGCTACATTGTTACAGTCATTTATCCCACCACCCCTATTATGGAAGAAGTTAACTGTACCATTCAATCCCAACTCTTTGGCCATTTCAATTATCTCAATCATAGATATCTCGTCTTCATTGCAATAATCAAAATAGTTAATGTTTTCGGAATGGTGCATTTTGATGGTGAAAAATTCACAATTAGAGCCTGCATTTCATTCAGAAAAAAAAAACAGAAAATAAACATATAAGTGAAGATGCATATTTGATAAGCTTATAAAGGTGTGTCTATGAATAAAATTGACATTGAAGAAATCTGACCAATATTGTGGTCTATAGTTTTAACAACCAATAAATATGGGCTCCATATTTTCAACTTAAAGAACACATTTAAACAATACGACATTTGAACATTGAGAACACAAAAAAAAAAAAAAAAAACCTAACATGTACTAAAATAATAGAAATCTTACCATAATCAGGAGCAGTTCGTCCAACAGAAATACCTTCATCACCCTCCCTTAATTTCCACACCATCTCACAATTCTCAAAATGATAAAAATCATGCAGATTATACAAGAAGAAATTGCGCAGACAAAAACCTATAAAATGTGAAAGGGGAAAATTGTGTTCTGTAAAAAAGAGGGGAAAATACAACGGTGAAAAGTGGGCTAGGTTTACTTGTGATAGAATTGACAATTGTGTCCTCCTAAATCTCACGTGCAGCACACATGCGGGTGATTCCGGTGAAAATAGACCAGAATTTGCCAATTTAAGGCACCGTGCAAGCGTTTCATGAGTTGAGGGGAAATTTTGTAAAAATAATTAGTCCAGGGGGTAAAGTGCAAAAGCCACTATAGTTTGGGGGGCAAAGTGCCAATTACCCTATTATAAATAAAAGAAAAAGAGTAAAAAGCAGTTTGCCCCCTAAACTATGACCCGTTTTGCGCTTTGCCCCCCAAACAATTTTTTTTTGCACGTTTTTACCTAAACTCGTTTTTTTGTTGCACGGTACCCTAAATGTGGTATTTTCCGGCAAATGTGACCGGAATCTCACGCACGTGCCATTCACGCGAGATTTGGAGGGGCAAATTTGTCTTTTTACTTTTATTCATGTCTGACCTCAGCAACTCACCCAAAACCACCGTTCTGCCCTTGATCGCCGCCAGATGAAGTGGGCTCCTCCCATCTCCGTCCAAAACACAGCACATCGAAGAATCTATTGAAACTAGCTCCTTCACTATTGTCACGTGCCCTTTTGCTGATGCAAAGTGAAGGGCTGAAGACCCTTTTGAATTCAGTGATTTTGATAGCTAGGAATTTGTGCTAAGAAGTTTGTTGATGAATTCCACGTGTCCCAGAAGCACTGTTGTGCGTAATTGATTTTCAGACATGGAAGAAATGCTTGAGCTTTGGAGGAGTTGACGATTTTCTTCTAGAAGCTCTGTAAGAAGTGAAATTGAGCCTATTATTGCTGTTTTTTTTATCAAATTTTTTTTTTTTGATTCTGATTCTGAAATTATGAAAGATTTTTTTTTATTCTGATTATGAAAGTATGAAAGATTTTTTTTTTTTTTTTTTTTTTGAGGATTTGAGCTTTATTTGCAGACTCCAATTAGGACAGGGTTTTTTTTTTCTTCAGGGTCCAGAGTCAAAGGTTGTGAATCGGCGGCTGGGGGCAGCGAGATTTTCTGGTTGGCCGCTGGGATGGGTTGGGAGGGTGGTGGGCGACAGAAAGAAGAAGATGGTACTTTTTTTTTTAAATATATTTTATTTTTATTTTTTTAATTATTAATTCATAATTAATATATAGGATATAAATGTAGTGACGAATTTACCCCTGCAAATATCACGTGCAACGCACGTGTTTTAACATTCCGATCAAAATTGTCGGAAACTTAAGTTTAGGGGGCACCGTACAACGAATTAACGAGTTCAGGTAAAAACGTGCAAATTTTTTTTATTTAGGGGGCAAAGTGCAAAACGACCCATAGTTTGGGGGGCAAATTGTTTTTTACTCAAAGAAAAATTAATGTACATGACAAAATTACCCCCAACCCTTTACACCTAATTCTTAATTGTAACCCCAATTTAATAAATTTTGACTACAAATATCCAATTTTGACTTTAAAAAAAAATCAATTTTGACTACAAATATCCAATTTTGACTTTTTAAAAAAAAACCGAGGGGTTATTTTTTGCGCCGGTTTCCGGCTTTGACTTTTTCAATTTTTTTCAAGTCAACGTCGGAAATCGGTGGCGGAAAATCAGGAAGAAAAGGAAAAAGAAAAAGTCAACGCCGGAGACTGGCGTTCAACGGCGGTGAGGAACGAAATTGTCCATAAAATTGTGTTTTGGTTCAAAATTGAATAATTTGTGAAATTTGGGGTCAAATTGAGGTTAGATTAAATTTAAAGGATGAAATTGGAGCATATTAAAATGTGAGGGGCTATTTTAATCTTTTACAAACCTCTGGACCATGTGTGGATTTTTTTGTAAAAATTTTTTTTGTCTTGACCCCTTTATGAATAAGTACCCATTGCTGGACTTATTTGTAAAGTGCCCTTAAATTTTTTGGACAATTAACGAAATAGCAACTAAATATGTACCTTAGTTGTTCTAAACTAGTATTAAATATGGGAAAATTAGCTAGACACCCCTTATTATGAACTTATGTAGGTAAGGATCCATTTTATTAGATGAATAGGCATAGGTCCCTAGATCAATAAAATTAATAGAAATTAAAATAAATTATTAGTATATAGACACAAATATCTTCAATTAATATTTATATATAAATAGTTATTTTAGAAATTGAGGGAACAAATCCCATAAATCACTCCCCCATCTCTCTCTTTCTCCTCTCTCACACGGTCACCCCTCCTTTCTCTCTCTCCACGCGTCATGCTCTTTTATCATCTCTCCCCACACATGCCTCTCTCTCTCTCTCTCTCTCTCTCTCTCTCTCTCTCTCTCTCTCTCTCTCTCTCTCTCTCTCACGCACACCTCTTTCTCTCTTTCAAGCCTCTAACTATTGTAAAAAAATATTCTTCATTTCTTGTAAAAAAAATATTTAATTTTGTTTCCGAAAGTATCAAATTAGCAATCTTCAATCATAACTTTCTTGTGACCATATATTTTGGATTTTAATTCTTATTTCATGTGTATTCAACGACATTGCATTTTTTCTTTTCTTTTTTTGCATTTTTTAACTGGTTTTACTTCAACAAACATTAAAAGAAAAAACAAAGATTGAACAACAAAATAAATTTACTAGAAAATTGCAAATTGCAACTTCTAAATGAAAATTAAATTGTAAAATAATTGCAAGATGTGAAACAACGATCTAAAAACAACAAATTGAAAATTGTAATGGTGTAGTTAACCAAAAAATGATTTGATTAATATTTTTGTTTCAAATTCTCTATGTTTTGTCGCTTCTTCTGCAATATCATTCGATGACTGGTATGCAGCCTCGAGTTGATTCAATCTTGGTTTTCCTTTTTCGAAGACGACTCATTTACTTCGCTATTCCCTCCTTTCGAAGTCGCTGTTGAATGAACAAATACAACACACCAAGTTAACTTAAAAAGAAGTATACATCAATTTGCAAATTTAGGATGCAAAATGCAATGCGGTACAAATAAGCAACTGTAAAATGCAACTTTCAAAACCAAATTGCCAAAAAAAAAAAATAGTTTACTCGTAGCAAACAAAATGCAAAGAACAATAACAAAACACACATAAAAGCAACTCCAAGAGAGATGTGCAAACCTATTTTTTAAATTTTTTTTACATAATTTCAGCCCAAAACTTGAGCTCCAACAACAAAATGGGTAAATGCAAAACTTGCCCGGTTTCTCAAATTTGAGAAACCAAAGTTACTATTTAACAAATTATGTAAAGATAAAAAATAATAATTTACCACTATCCACCCCTTTCAACACACACAACACACACACACACACACACACATATATATATATATATATATATATATATATATATATATATATATATATATATATATATATATATATATATATATATATATATATATATATATATATATATATATATATATATATATATATATATATATATATATATATATATATATATATATATATGTATATATATGTGTATATATATATGTGTGTGTATGTATATATGTGTATGTGTTTGTGTGAGAGAGAGAGAGAGAGAGAGAGAGAGAGAGAGATAGAGAGTGATATAGAGAGATAGAGAGTGAGTGAGTGTATAAGTGTGTGTGTGTGTATATATGTATATATATAAATATAT